>SNQJ01S0179636.1:0-19508 GCA_010110895.2 Picea sitchensis | reverse complement strand
TTGAATAACATAACCCTACGCATTAAATAAACGATGCGGTAAGAGCCCCACCCTACGCATTAAATAACCGACGGGGTAAGAGCTATAAATTCTAACCTTGTACAAAGTCTACTGTAAATAGATATTCAGAAAAGAACAGAAAAGATACAATGGAAAATACAAACATTACACAAAGATTTTTCCCCTGGAAACCCAAACCGGGAAAACCAGCATATATTATATTCGTTCATTGTGTTACATTGTTTACAATACAATATACATATAGGAGCCAGTGACATCTAAAAACCTAACCCAATGACCTGGATTAGTCCAAAACCCTAATTCCTTAACCGGAAATAGAAAACCATCGACAAAAAACATGTGCTGAAAAAACCACCTAAATACATGAAACGTTTCCCGAGGCAGAATATAAGACATACCCAACAAGAGCCCCACACAGGAAAATCCCCCCCAGTAAATAATAGTTGTAGTAAAAACTAACACAGCCGCAAACTTGTGGCTGGTGAATGCCGAAAGCAGGGTTGGAATTTCAAAACCCATGAGCATGTCAAATTTGACAGTTTTCCTGACCTCAATAACCATTCTGCGGGTTTCTACGAAGAATCTTGACGGTTATTAAAAAAGGTTAGCTGAAAAACCACCTAAATACATGAAACGTTTCCCGAGGCAGAACATAAGACATACCCAACAAGAGCCCCACACAGGAAAATACCCCCCAGTAAATAATAGTTGTAGTAAAAACTAACACAGCCGCAAACTTGTATGCTGGTGAATGCCGAAAGCAGGGTTGGAATTTCAAAACCCATGAGCATGTCAAATTTGACAGTTTTCCTGACCTCAATAACCATTCTGCGGGTTTCTACGAAGAATCTTGACGGTTATTAAAAAAGGTTAACCATATTTGACGAGCAAATTGGCCCATGATGGGCAATTTGCCCGTCAAATCTACATCCCTGGCCGAAAGATTTCGGCTAGCCCAAAAAAGAAAATGAAACACCGCCATAAAATGAAAAGTGGCCATAAAATAAAACATGACCATAAAAAAAAATATATCTAACTTATTAAAAAAATAATAACCTTCTTTTATACTGAGAATTATATTTCAATTTCAATAAATTTATTAAGTTCATCAATGTAAATCAATCGAACTATAATAAATTTACGAGCGAAAAATAATTTATACACTGATAAAAAATAATAAAAGGATAAGAATAAAAACCTAGACAACTCAAAAAGGTCTGACTCGTGTCAACCTAAATATTTTCATCTGCTTGAAATCGTCGACGTTACAAGGAACATGATCTGCCCTCTATGGTCTATCGCAATTCCCTCTCTGACTCAGCGAGAAGTCTCAGAATGAATGGATCCTGCCACACAAACCTGCTTAATGAATGGAGCATGCCACACAAACCTGCTAAAAGAACCAGATCCATAATAAAAAAAATCCATTAACCTATTATTGACAGTAACAGAACCTGCGCATTAAATAACCGACGTGGTAAAAGCCCCATGAGGAAAATATCGCCCAGTAAATACTAGATGTAGTAAAAATCCAAGCATATTGAATAACATAACCCTGCACATTAAATAATCGACGTGTTATGAGTCCCACCCTGCGCATTAAATAACCGACAGGGTAAGAATTCCAGGGAGGAAAATCCTCCTAGTAAATAATAGTTGTAGTAAATCTCGCCTCCACTGTAAATTTTTCCTGAGTGAGATTGTTTTTCTTACCATATTCAATGTTTCTAAGGGCATCCACGACTGATTTGTGTGTGGGTAAACTGTTAACTGTGATAGAGATGAATACGAGATTGAATGCATGCACCCACCTGGAAAATATGTGCATTTAGTTGACAATGCGATTTGATATTTCTCTGATGTTGGTGAGGTCAAATAGTGGAAGCGTTCCATTAAATTCATCACATAGAGTTGTTCATCTTCAGTCTGCATAAGTTTTACTGCAATTTTTTTTCTTAACAGATGGCCAGGATTAATTGAATATGGCGACACCCTCAACCAATCTAGACTTTAGAAAACTTGCTACAACCATCTAATTACAAATTAAATCAAACTTAAAGCAACACCTACATCTGCTTACCTGTAAAAAAATTCCGTGATGATCCTAAATACAACCCTAATTGAGGATATTGGAATTCATTAAACTTGACCACGATGAGCTTTCCAATTTTGTACACATTCAGATCTTACCTGAGCAAATTCTTGGGCGAATTCACCAGGGAGTTTCCATTGCAATTTATTTATTGGGTATAGCTGAGCTTCTTTTTCCTGAGTGACTTCATTCTTGGGCGTTTTTTTTTGCCTTTTTCTATGTGACTTCATGAGTGAATGTGTTGAGAAACCAACTTATAAAGAATTTGCAATTTAAGAACCTTCTAACTTTAAATTGATTTAGCAATTTCATTTTAGGGAAATCTTTAAACCTGTAAGGAATCTAGGGACACCTAGAGTGATTTTAGAGCAATCCTTAGGTGGGTGAGGGAAATGAGACAATTAATAAATTTAATAAAATAATTATTGGAGGAAAGTGGGGATGGATGACACGGTACGAAGGAGAATTTTAGAAGATTTTATTAAAACTTCTAAATTAAAATGAGATTTTAGGAAAGAATGGAAGTTCAAAACCTCTATAAAAGAGAGGGAGGAGAAGGAAGAAGGGATCAATTGTTAGCATAACTTACGCCAGATTAGTGACTTGACTGGATTTACTTGTGGGAGCTGGGATTTCCCAGCTTGGAGAGGAGTGGTAGCTCGGCCTGGAGGTGAGATGGGAGCTAGACACACCATCTTGATAGTGTGTGGCCCTTTTGCGGATCAGGGGATATGGGGAAGCAGAGTACCCCTCTAGCATTGGCTGGAGGTACCGGTGGAGGTCTCGACGGTCGACGAGCGGGAGCGGCACGGAGTGCGTGGATGGCACTCAGAGCATGCGAACATGCAAGGTATGCTTCTTCGTTTGAATGATAGAATGATTGCAGGATTTATGATTTGGATTTAGGATTTAGTATTTCAACGACCTTCCTTAGTTCTATGCGTTCTCCTAATGTGTTTTACACTTATATATTTTTCTGCGTTTTTATGCATGAAGAGATAACTTAGCTTTGCGCTCGCAATCTTGATGACCAACAAATTTCTGGTCCTCCAAAAATTTTATTTTTGACAACATACCATGCATGATTTCACCCAACGAGCAAGGGCGAATTTACAATTTCTGATTTTAACATTTTATGATTTCTTCTACACTACCACATTCCTCCACTATAAATTTTTCCTGAGTGAGATTGTTTTTCTTACAAGATTCAATGTTTCTAAGGGCATCCACGACTGATTCGTGTGTGGGTAAACTGTTAACTGTGATAGAGCTGAATATGGGATTGAATGCATGCACCCACCTGGAAAGTATGCGCATTTAGTTGACAATGAGATTTGATATTTCTCTGATGTTGGTGAGGTCAAATAGTGGAAGTGTTCCATTAAATTCATCACTTAGAGCTGTTCATTTTCAGTTTGCATAAGTTTTACTGCATTTTTTTCTTAACAGATGGACATGATTAATTGAATATGGCGACACCCTCAACCAATCCAGACTTTATAAAACCTGCTACAACCATCTAATTACAAATTAAATCGAACTTAAAGCAACGCCTACATCTGATTACCTGTAAAAAGTTTCTGTGATGATCCTAAGTAAAACCCTAATTGAGGATACTGGAATTCATTAAACTTGACCACGATTAGCTTTCCAATTTTGTACACATTCAGATCTTACCCTCGAAATAATTCTTGGGAGAATTTCATAGGATGCTTCCATTGTAATTTTTTTATTGGGTATAGCTGAGCTTCTTTTTCCTGAGTGACTTCATTCTTGGGCATTTTTTCATTTTCTATGCAACTTCATGAGGACTGTTGGAGAACAATGATAATTAGGGTACAATGAATCATTACACTAACGACAACAACTTAAATACATTCTGCTGAAATTTGCAAGCAAACCGGCCTTTTACCATTACCTTCACGCTTTTATTTACTCTTAAAAAAACTTGCTTTGAAGGTTTCAATTGCTCCACGCTGCTTTCCTCCTCACCTTTAACACCTCGACATGCTGAATTATCGGGTCAAGCACGATCCTCGAATGAATCGGCATATGTTTCTATATTTTATTTTGGCCCTTAAGGATTTGGAATACTCAATGTGACGTAATGGAACAATGTGCCGGATATGTTTTTTTATATGAATAGTTTAAATGTTGTATTGTTAATTCTATTATAATTAAGCTTAAACAAAGAGGGTATGTTAAGGTTTACTTCTAAGTTATTGTGATTTGGTTCCAATGTGTGAATTTCTTTTATATTAAAAAAACTCATAGTTGACAGCTATTAAATTTTGGTTATAAATTTATATCCTGTATTATATGTTGCGTAGTTACTAAAGTTCATTACCACTATGTTATTAGTAGTATAGGAGTACTATAACTTTGAGTTTAGCATTGACCTCAATTAGTCGTCTTGAATTTCAACTATTCCATACTAACCAGAATTTAATTTTATATATATAGTTGTTTCTTTGTTGTTGTTATAAATTATGTCAATAATTCGTTATTTCAATTTTATTAGATATAAACATTAATATCTTATTGTCAATGACTAATTTCTCGAGAACAATATATATTCAACTTTCATTTTTGATACATCCTACATGCATTGAACCGTTCCCTATCCTTTAATTGGCGATACCTTCCAGTTGACAGTGCATGTCAACAACTATTACTACTTCACGAGGTTTCAAGAGTCATCTACATCATGGCACTCATAGAACTCTTGTATTTCAACTTCAGTTAGTGATAGGATAAACCCTACGTATATATATATACCAATAATAGAAAATAATTGTGGCTATATTTACTTTGGGAATTTATTATCTCATTAAATTGGTATAAGGAAGGAGAATAGTAGCTTCTTAAAGACCTTTAAGTAGTGAGTAGATTAATGAGTTAAGGAGTTAATAATGTCTCACTAATGCCTTGCCATAATGTAGATAACCATGTTAACTATTATATTAAGGGTTATATTACTATCATGATAAATGCCTTACTTGCTTTATTAATTGTCTATATCTTGTAAATTGGATTAAAAAGTACACCTCCCAATCAATACTGTAATAGTAGTGTGTAATTTCAATGAGATAATAATTTTCACTATTGGAAATTTGCCTTAATGTAGATCACTTTGTTAATTGTGATATTGATGGTTATGTTATGGTCTTTAGCTTAGAAGGTGCTTGGACTTGTTGTCTTGGGTCGGATGTAGACACCTCCACGTTCAACAGAATAGTCGTCAGCCCTAAGACCTTAAATGGTTAAAATCGATGGGAACCTAGGGCTTGAGCATTGCTTATGTAGTCTTGGAGGTCCTGCAATCCATTGCAGTGGCAGGGACGTGGGTATTCAACATTTATTTTCGATTGATGGTCATTCATTGCATGCATATACTTTGATGTGCTTTAGGTTGTTATGTTGTTGTCGCAATTGCATCCGTCATGTTCGTCGTCATGTTGCGACGTAGAGTATAATGTATTTATTACCCTTGTACACATGCACACACAAAAAAATTGTACTTGTTTTAAGAGGTTTTGTTGTCATGATGAATGTGGAGGGTCGCTACACTTTCTACAGAATCAAGGGGAAAGGTTTCTGCTGGACCTAAAATGAAACGCATCACTCGGAGGTGGCAATTAGCTAGCCACCATAGTAAATTTTAAATATGATTAAGTAAAAAGTAAAAAATAAACATGTAAACTGGGATGACTTTATAATAGTGAGGAAGTTAGTGGTTGAAATGACAGCCCATTGATTTATTGGGATGACTAAGAATATTCCATCAATATTTAATTTTGTCCATACAAAACCGATGAAGCACTAAAACCTATTAAATGTGCACATTGTCAATAGGTGTACCGCTTTCAACAGAATCATGGGGAAATGTTTCGCTGACCCGTGAAAAATGAAACGCGATCACTCGAGGTGGGCAATCACTAGCCACCATAGTAAATTTTAAATATGATTATAAAAGTAAAAATAAACATGTAAATGGATGCCTTTATAATAGTGAGGAAGTTAGTGATTGAATGACATCCATTGATTTATTGGGATCTAATTAAGAATATTCCATCAATATTTAATATTGTCCATACAAAATAGATGAAGCACTAAAAAACCCTAAATGTGCCCATTGTCAATAGGTGTATGCCTTTCATCTTAATTAAAGGGGAAAAGGTTTCTGCTGACCTTAAAATGAAACAAGATCACCTCGAGGTGGGTAACTAATCCAGCCACCATAGTAAATTTTAAAATATGATTAAGCAAAGTAAAAAATAAACATGTAAATGGATGCCTTTATAATAGTGAGGAAGTTAGTGATTGAAATCACAACCATTGATTTATCGGGACAACTAAGAATATCTTAATCACGGCTTAATCTTGTCCATACAAAACTCCATGAAGCACTAAACCTATTAAATGTGCCCATTGTCAATAGTGTATGCCTTTCGGCTGCAATCAAGGGGAAAAGGTTTCGGTTGACCCATAAAATGAAACATTGATCACTGTAGGTAAGTAAATCAACTAGCCACCATATTAAATTTAAATATGATTAAGTAAAAGCAAAAAATAAACATGTAAATGGATGTCTTTATAATAATGTGAGGGAAGTTAGTGGTTGAATTGACCACCATTGATTTATTGGGATCTAATTAAGAATATTCCATCAATATTTAATCTTGTCCATACAAAACTCAAGAAGCACTAAAAACCTCTCTTAAATGCTCTCATTGTAAATAGGGTGTACTTTCAGAGTAATCAAGGGGGGGAAAGGTTTTGGTTGACCTAGAAAATGAAACTTTAATCATTCAAAGGTGGCAATCAACTAGCCAACACCATAGTAAATTTTAAATACATGATGAGAGGGAGGGTAAATTGTAGGTGGTGGAGGGATAAGGGTGACGTAGGGTGATGTAAGGGGAAGGTAAAGTGTAGGTAGCTGATTTAGGAAGATGGTGGGTTCATGGGGATGGAAAGGTGATGGAAGTGAGGAGATGAATCTGCCCACCCGAGAACCCGGTGAGGATATGAGTAGTTAAGGGGAAAGAAGAGAAATGTAGATGACAAAACCGAGGGAGGAGAAATGTATATAGCGGAGAGGGAGGAGGAAGGTGAGGGGAAGGGTGAAGGCGCAGGATGGGTGTCCGACCTCGACATAGATTGAAATATGGCTTGAAATATGGCTAAGTAAGTATGGGAGGATAAGGATAAGGGAGCAGAGAGGTGGAGAGATATGGAGAAAATGGTTAAGGTTAGATGGATAGAGGTGAAAGGTGAGATAAATAAGCGATGAGAATACTTATCCAAAATTCGAAAAGGATAGAGGAACATAATACTTAGAAAGATTCTTCAAAATTGAATCTCTCTGGTCTAGATCTTGAATACCTTAGGCATACAAAAACATATTTATGATCCAAAAAATGCATGATGAAGCTGAGATTGAGGGTTGCAGAGTGAACTTATAGAATTTCAAAAATGTCTAAATTTAATATCAAGGATTTTATGAATCCAAGGGACATGAAAATATAGATGAACAAATTTTGGTCAACAATAGGTTACACATATTTAATTTTATAAAATGCTACTAACCTTTATTCATTTGTTTGTCATGCTAAGCATGTGTTCTCACTCTTCCCAATGTGTTTCCATTGAATATTATTTCGTAGTATATTCATTAGGATTTTTCTTTTCAAAAACACTCTTCATCCTTCCAGAAGAGTCTCCCCAAATATTCTATGAAAAGATTCTCCCGAAAGCTAGTCTTCCCCGAAGGATTTTTTCAAAAGAATTCTTCTCTCAAGTCATTCTTCCCTAAAGAGTTTTACCGATGACATTAATAGATTTATACTTTTCCTTCCAGCTACGAATCCAAACAAATTAATTACAGAGTATAAGGTTCGTAAGAAAGTACTATAAGCTTAATTCAAGCATCACAATAGTTATTTTTCAAAACAAGAGTGTAGAAAACACCTTTGAGAAATATTTCTCGTTAATTGAGAATTATTTAGTTAAATTTCTTATCATATAGGTAAGTTGATCATTAAAGAAGAAATTTCTCACCAATGCTCGAATTAATCTTATAGCAATTTCTTACCAACCTTATACTCTATAATTAATTTGTTTGGATTCGTATAGGAAGGAAAAGTATAAATCTATCAATGCCATCTGTAAAACTCTTTCGGGAAGAATGACTTGAGAAGAATTATTTTCAAAAAACTTTTCGTGATGATTCGCTTCAGAGAATATTTCGCTTGGGGAGACTTTCCAAGGATGTAAGATGGCTCTCAAAGAAAAAATGCTAACGGAATATAATGAAATAATATTCAATCGTAGTCGATTAGAGAGGACATGATTAGCATGAAAATGAATGAATAAAGGTTAGTAGAATTGTATCAAATTAAATATATATATATGAACAAATTCTGGCCCATCAATAGGTTACAAAATATTTAATTTGCTGTAAAATGCTACCTTCAACCTTTATTCATTCATTTTTCATGCTAATCATGTGTTGTCACTCTTCCCAATGCATTTCCATTGAATATTATTTCGTAGTATATTTGTTGGGAATTTTCTTTGGGAAACCACTCTTCATCCTTCCAAAAGAGTCTCCCCAAATATTCTATGAAAGGATTCTCCCAAAATCTAGTCTTCTTGAAAGGATTTGTTTTTAAAACAATTCTTCCTCAAGTCATTCTTCCCGAAAGAGTTTTACCGATGACATTGAAAGATTTATACTTTTCCTTCCTGCTATGAATCCAAACACATTAATTACATAGTATAAGGTTGGTAAGAAAGTACTATAAGTTAATTGAAAGCATAACAATAGTTGATTTTCTCAAAACAAGAGTGTAGAAAACATCTTTGAGAAATATTTCTGGTTAATTGAGAATTATTTAGTTAAATTTATTATCATATAGGTAAGTTGATCATTAAAGAAGAAACTTCTCACTAATTCTCGTACTTTACTAATTTACAATAACAATCAAGTCTTATTATGAAACGCTTATCATGCTTTGATTTTTTACATATATATTGAAATGCAGATGTCGAAAGATCAAGCATGAAGGGGGAAATCCCCTACTAAGAATGCTTCCACCCAGGGGAATATCCAATATACCTTAATACTATTAGACACCAATCACTTCAATGGACTTCAAGGATACCCCACATAGAACAAGATATACCAGGACATCAGGAAGAGTGGGTTGCCCACCATTGCTTCCAGACCCACCATATTTCCATCTAATGATTTGGTCATATGGTTTTTCTCACAAGAGTCAAATATGTCCACTGTAGTGAATGAGGGAGGAACCCATGTATCCTAATTGAATCCAAATGTTGTTTATATAAGTTACCAAATAGAGAATCTCGAAGTATACTTGAACAAATGGTTTCTAGATGCATTTAGTAGAAAAAATTAACATGTTGTTCTTGGTCAAAAAAGAGAGGAGTTGGGTGTTGGGAAAGAGCATTAGCCATGCTGTGGTTGGGAACATCCATGAGAGGGATGATTTTTATGCCTAATATTAGGCTATATACTTGTAAATGATATTCATATTGAGTAAATGTCTTAAGAGAATTGAGAAGGATGTTGTGAGTACTCTTGGCTAACCGATAATTTCGAGTCCCCACAGAGATTCTCGAAAACCGAGGGAAGTAGATCCGTGGAGGGAAGTGGGAATGCCCAAGGTAATGCATGGAAGAGAAGAGGAATCTCATTCCTTTGGGCTGTGTAGGCTGGAGAGGAAGAGAGATGGTGGGCTGGAATTTTTGTTGGAGCTTGAGACTCTGAGTTTTGGGTTGCTGTGTGTGAGGAAGAACCAGAGGGCCAACCCCTTGTGGACTTATAGCCTCATCTTGAGGGTGGCTTGATGTTGAGACAAAATGAAAAACAAGCCTATGGATCAAAGGAACATCCCTGTAATGATTCAGTTGGTTTAGTTGATTAAAGATAAGTTTTATGTTACCTTTTAAATAATATTATTTTTGTTGTGTACATGTTAATTCAAATTTTGTGTATGTTTGATGGGTATTCATGCATTCATGGTTTTTATTATGTTGTATATGTGCATGAATAAATTATTTGTTTCCTCAAGCCATTTTATTGTATCAAACCAAAAATTTTAAATGGGTTTAGTAGGTTGGGTTCCTTTACATATTGAGTAGAAGGTTATGTGTTGTTTTGACAAGAATTGTTGTATTTTACAAAATTTACCCTTGAAGGTTTCCCTTGAAGAGGAACGCGGAACATGATCTCTATTTTCTTTTTTATCAAACATATCTTCTTAGGGTTTGCCCTCTTCTTTAATTCTTGGGTTTTATACTTATTTTATCTAAGTTCTCTAAGGTTTTTGGGTTAAGTACACTACAAGAGATAAGGGACTCTACATGGAAATGATTCATCGTGATCATATCAAGCTCAACACCGCGATGGATTCCATTTGAAATAGAATATTTGAGGTGTGTTTTTTCCAACCACCCATGAAGTAAATTCCCCACACCTAGTTTCTAGCGGACTAGAATTGGATTCCATACAGAGATCTTGTTCTATGTGGATTCCTCCCCCACTACCCAGAAACTAGATTTACTTCTATGAATTTCCCCAATAAATCCCTTTTGTACAAGTTGGAATGAAAGGTGGGATACTCTTTTTATATTGAATGTTCTCTCCGCTTGAGCATTATCTCAAAATTTCTTGTGATATTTCTTATAAGTTGGAAGATGTGTCAGGAATCAAATTTCTGTTTGAAATAAACAAAGAGAATGCTTACAATGGTTGCACACATTGATTTCCATCATTTACTTTTATGAAGAAATTGTCCCAATCTCGCTTCCCATCTACCATATTTGTAGAAAGTCACACCTCTAAATTTTGAACTTCCTCTAGGAATTTTTGTACTTTAACGAGTATAGACATAAACAAAGTCTTATTATGTCAATTAATTATATGTGTATCACAATAAACATATTTATTCAATGAAAAGTATATAAACCCAACAAAAAAGAATGCCCCCACAATGGGAACATTCTTTCTTTACCCGCTTCATATCCTTCTCATAATCATCAATGTTAAAATTTATATAAACATCTACACCTTTGAATTTGATTCTTTTCATGTCATACATTGGATTGCAACAACTGGAAGGAAATTATTCATACATATAAATTCTATATCATATAATTTGAAGTGGAAAGTGTAAAAATTGGCTTTTACTAAGAATATTTAATCTTGTCCATAAAAACCGGATGTGCCACTAAAAACCCGTTAAATGTGCCCATTGTCATTAGGTGTACTTTAGGCTTAATCAAGAGGGAAAGGTTTCTGCTCACCTAGAAATAAACGCTAATCACTCGACTGCACCATCTAGCCACCATAGTAAATTTTAAATATGATGAGAGTGGGAGGGGCTAATTTGTAGGTGGTCGAGGGATAAGGGTGACATGGGGGTGATGGAATGGGGAAGGTAAAGTGTAGGTAGCTGATTTAGGAAGATGGTGGGTTCATGGGGATGGAAAGGTGATGAAAGTGAGGAGATGAATCTGCCCACGCGAGAACTCGATGAGGAGATGAGTAGTTAAGGGGAAAGAAGAGAAATGTAGATGACAAAACTGATGGAGGAGAAATGTATATAAAGTGGGAGAGGGAGTGAGGAAAGTGAGGGGGAAGGGTGAAGGCGGTGATGGGTGTCTGATCCCCAACATAGATTGAAATATGGCTTGAAATATGGCTAAGTATGGAGGATAAGGGATAAGGGAGGGAGAGGGTGAGAGATAGTGGGAAAAAGACAGAGGTTTGATGATGGATAGGAGGTGAAAGGTGAGATAAACAAGTGATGAGAATACTTATCCAAAATTCAAAAAGGATAGAAGAACATAATACTTAGAAAGATTCTTCAAAATTGAATCTCTAGACTAGAACTTGAATACCTTAGGCATACAAAAACATATTTCTGATCCAAAAAGTGCATGGTGAAGCTGAGATTGAGGGTTGCAAAATGAACTTATAAATTTCAAAATGTCTAAATTTAATATCAAGGACTTTTATGAATCCAAGAGACAGAAAATATAGATGAACAAATTTTGGTCAACAACAGGTTACACATATTTAATTTGATAAAATGCTACTAACCTTTATTCATTTGTTTTTCATGCTAAGCACGTGTTCTCACTCTTCCCAATGTGTTTCCATTGAATATTATTTCGTAGTATATTCATGAGGATTTTTCTTTTCGAAGCCACTCTTCATCCTTCCAAAAGAGTCTCCCCAAATATTCTATGAAAAGATTCTCCCGAAAGCTAGTCTTCCTGAAAGGATTTTTTCGAAAAGAATTATTCTCAAGTCATTCTTCCAGAAAGAGTTTTATCGATGACATTAATAGATTTATACTTTTCCTTCCTACTATGAATCCAAACAAATTAATTACAGAGTATAAGGTTGGTAAGAAAGTACTATAAGCTTAATTTGGGCATCACAATAGTTATTTTTCAAAACAAGAGTGTAGAAAACACCTTTGAGAAATATTTCTCGTTAATTGAGAATTATTTAGTTTAATTTCTTATCATATAGGTAAGTTGATCATTAAAGAAATAGGGCCTTTCATCAATGGACCTGTCTTATAAGAGCTTTCACTCAACCTTTATATTCTAGGGTCAATGTGTTTGATCTCATAGGTAGGAGGAATTATCAAAATATTTGTAAATTTTTCGAATGACTCTTGAGAAGAATTATTTAAAATCCTTTCTCAGACGCTTTCTCGTGGAGAATATTTTAGAGACAGGAGACTCTTTCATATGATGAAGAGTGGTTTCAAAGAAAAATGCTAATCTATCATATTAATCTAGTCAATATTCACATTAGAAGAGGACAAATGATGATTGAATGTTCGAAACAACAGCTAGTAGAAATTTAATAAATTAAATATATATATATGAACAAATTTTGGTCAACAATAGGTTAAACATATTTAATTTGATAAAATGCTACTAACCTTTATTCATTCGTTTTTCATGCTAAGCATGTGTTGTCACTCTTCCCAATGCATTTCCCTTGAATATTATTTCATAGTATATTTGTTGGGAATTTTCTTTGGGAAACCACTCTTCATCCTTCCAAAAGAGTCTCCCCAAATATTCTATGAAAGAATTCTCCTGAAGTTAAATTTCCCAAAGGATTTGTTTTTAAAAGAATTCTTCTCAAGTCATTCTTCCAGAAATATTTTTACCGATGACATTAATAGATTTATACTTTTCCTTCCTGCTATGAATCCAAACAAATTAATTACAGAGTATAAGGTTGGTAAGAATTTACTATAAGATTAATTCGAGCATAACAATATTTATTTTTCAAAACAAGAGTGTAGAAAACACCTTTGAGAAATATTTCTGGTTAATTGAGAATTATTTAGTTAAATTTATTATCATATAGGTAAGTTGATCATTAAATAAGAAATTTCTCACTAATTCTCATACTTTACTAATTTACAATAACAATTGAGTCTTATTATGAAACCCTTATCATGCTTTGATTTTTTACATATATATTGAAAAAGATGTCGAAGGCTCAAGCATGAAGGGGGAAATACCCTACTAAGAATGTTTCCACCCAGGGGAATATCTGATATACCTTAATCCTATCAAACATGAATCACTTCAATGGACTTCAAGGATACCCCACATAGAACAAGATATACAAAATTTTCATCAATGAATATTTTCCAAAGGATGACAAAGACCTGGTAGTATACCAGAACATCGGAAGAGTGGGTTGCACACCATTGCTTCCAGACCCACCATATTTCCATCTAATGATTTCGTCATATGGTTTTCTCACAAGAGTCAAATACGTCCACTGTAGTGAATGAGGGAGGAACCCATGTATACTAATTGAATCCAAATGTTGTTTATATAAGTTACCAAATAGAGAATCTTGTAGTATACTTGAACAAATGGTTTCTAGATGCATTTAGTAGACAAAAATACAATATGGTCAACGCATTCAGAGAGTGGTGGGATGAATACAATCCTTTCACACATAAGGATAATAGGCAAGATAATATCCAGTACTTCAAAGAACCCTATCAATAGCTAGCAATGATGAATTGCATGCTATACGATGAAGAATGATGCATTCACTTTAAGCCAGAGGGGATACCAATAACACATTATGTAGCTAAAGAAAAGCATGTGTTCAATTGGACCTAGATCCTATCTGCCAACAATAGTCAGAGAGGTGCCAGTGAGAAAAAAAACAAAGTTTTTACATGTTTGCATACTTAATTGATGCTATATGTTCAACAAAATATTTTCCTTCATGGGTTGGAATTGAAACCCTATTCTATCCCATATACATATATATTGTTCTAAGTTATGCAAAAGAAACTTTAGGAAGCATTTCTATGTCATCATTTAATGTCACCTCTATTTTTCTCCATATATAATCAACCACCTCTAATATAGTAGTGTTTACACATGCACCAATCCCCTATATCTCTTAGGGATTGGTGCATGGGTAAACACTACTATATTAGAGTCTTTGGGTGCACTCTCCTCCTAGCCCCGTTTCCCAAATATGTATCCAACATATTAATTGTTAGTGAAATTCCTTATTAGTAAGTTGAAGCAGGAATTATTGAATTCTTATCTTCAAGTTCAAAAAAACATCTGGCCAAATTTTCCAATCAAAGTGGGAATGTTCTCTTTATTAAATGTCCCCAATGCAAGGAAGGAGGCCACAAATCTAAAGGAGCTTTGTCTATGTATAGGTGAGTCCAAAACCATGAACCAAAGGGTGTGGTAGGATAACATATTAGATCCCTGGAAATGATACACCTTTTTAAGTATGATCTAAATCCCTATGATGTCATTTTCCAGGGATCCATGTCATTTGAGGAAGCAATGCCTAAGATTCGGGATGAACAATAACAAGAGTAGTTACAAGCTAAGAAAGAAGAGAAAATAAATATGGACAAGAATCAAAGAGAACAATTGTTAGCCTGTGAATAATAGAAAGATGAAACCAAAAATAAGGCTCGGACAAAGAAAAAAGAAGAATAGGTTAAAAATGATATAGAGGATGATGAACAATCAATAATGCAAAAGAAGCAACAAGATGAAGAAGAAGAAAGAAAAGGAGGATATGAATAATTATAAAGAAGAAAAGAAGAGAGTTAAAGATAAGAACAAGGAAGAGGAAGCAACATGAAATGTTGCAGAAGAGAAAAACATGTGGAAGGAGGAATAAGAGAAAAAAAGGGAAGATATGGAAAACAAGAGGAAGGCTAGGAAGAAGAAAATATGAAATCATAGGAAGAGAAGAAAAGGAAACTAGAGGAAGATAGAATCAAAGGCAATAACCCAAACATTACATAGGGGATGGAACCACACTGGTTCATCCCATCAACTGACACCCCCTCTCAATACAATACCACTTGGATTCTCCTACTCCTCTATTCATAGATAATTCATTTTGATGATGATATGGTATCCCTAGGATATTATTTTTTTCCAGCAAATACAAAAGAGGCATTTCCAAGAGACTAGAAAAGAGACTGAACATAAACGACACTCCTAGAAAGGAGTCATTAGATATGATGATTTTATGGAACCTTGTGAAGGATCCTCAAAAGAATGCAGAGCATAGTGCCTCTGCCAACATGAATTCCTTTGCAGGAGAAAATTAAATCACTATGAGTGATATGAATTTTACACTGGAAAATCACAAGGCAAAGGTATTGGTCCAACAAGACCAATTGAAGCAACAAATGTATTAGATATAATATGATTTTAGGCAGCAAGCCTATGAGAAAGATCATATGCACAAAATTGAGATATAAGCTATGAATAAGACACATTTATAGGAATTGTCTTATCTAAGAAAATAGCACCAAGAAAATGTCACTCTTCTTGAGAAACAAAAAGTTGAAGGTTATAGAAAATGGAGAGAAAGTGAGGACTCTTGAAGCCAAATTGAAAGAGATCAAACTGTGAAAGAAGCAACCTTGACAAAAATTGAATATATGAGGGAAGCTCAAAGACATTTATTCTTTGATTTGAATGAAATTCAATAATATCACATGGTGATTCAACAAGGGTGTCAAATCATGTGGAAGAGAAGAAGGAGAAAATAAAATCTTCCTAGGATTCTTTTGATGTAGTTATCAGTTGGAATAAATGGTATACAACTACTCCTTTATACCTCCCTATATTTTGTCATAGAGAAAAGGGGAAACCCAAGTACTACTAGACACTTAGAAGTCATGTTGCGAGGACACTAAGGAAACTGTGGAGATCACCACTAAAACTTGCTTTAGACTATGGAATTTAACAGATGACATCTTAGAATAGTATGGAATGCTAGCTATGGATGAATTGAATCAAGTAGTTCCAAGTAAGATAAGGATTGTAGAAGTTGAGGAGAGTTGAGACAAAAACAAACAAGAAATTTCCTAGCTCTGTGACATAACTAAGGATGTATTGAAAAAATACTTGGTAAAGCGAGTAATATGGTTGATGCCTATATTAAAAAGGTGCACAATTATTTGGAATCAGAGGTTGTTGAAAGGATTTATGATGGAGAGTTACAAGTTGAAGGAATGAAGTTAGAAATGATATAATAACTATCCAAAGCTTATGATAGGTGGATGCCTTATAGGGATATTTTAGTCATGAAAAAGTCATCTTGGATATTGTAGATAGCCAATGTATTAGATTCATATGTAAATGGAATTAAAAATGTATAAAAGGACAAAAGGGGTGGGATGAAACATTGTAATTGTAACTTTAGTAGTTACAGAAGTTGAAGAACCTCTCTTGTTCTATAAAAGAGAGAGTGGACTTTTAATAAAGTAGCGTCTTTTTTCCTATTATCCCATTATGATTTCTTATCGCATGAATAAAGGATAGCTGTGAATCACTATTTGGTGGCCATGGATGTTATTTTCTCTTTTTTTGTTTGTTAATTTGTCTGTGACTTGTGGGACTAGCTTGTGGTCTAAGAAACTGCAAACCTGGGGCATCTAAGTTGCCAAAATCACCCGGGGATCGCATTTGGCCTGGGCCACACCAACCCTAACATGGTTGGATTTTTGTCCCCCGCAGGTTTCGAAACCTATGGACTTTTAACAACACCGAAAGGGTTTAACACCACACTCTGCCATTGATTTTCCTACACCTCGGGGACGACCATGGATGTTATTACTTAATAGTTTATTTACTAATTAAATTTATTTTCTTAATAATTTACATTGAGAAAATAATTAAAATTTCAAATCCCACTCAAGACGAATAGATTTCGAGTTTCATTCAAGAAGGAGACCACAAGGTTCAAAAATTATGGTTGTTGGGAGGATACACCCAAAAAATCCAAACCATGTTAAGGGTTGGTGTGGCCCAAGTCGCACGATCAAGTAGGTGATTTTCAATTTAATTTAAATGTCATTCGATCGTAATTTAGACCACAAGTTAGTCCCTGTAGGTAATGGACACGCTGGCAAACAAAAAATAATAATAATTACATTGAAAAAAGAACATTTGTAAACATATTCTTGTTTTTCAAAAGAAAATTATTTTTTTCAAAGAAAGAAAGAAAAAAAAAAAAACTTTTATTAAAAAAAAAATGCAAATCACAAATTTTAAATAAAAAAATAAAAAAACGAATTATAAATGAGTAAAACCTACCTTTTTTCTGAAAATAAATAAATAAATGGCCATAAAAGATTAAATTTAAAACATAAATTTTGAAAAAAACAAAACATAAAATTGCAATTTTTTTTGAAAAAGAAAAACCTAAAATAAAAACTAAAACCAAAAAAATAAATTAAAAAAATAAATAAAACTAAAACAATTTAAAAATATAAATAAAAAATGTAAACATTTAAAAAAAAAATTGTAAGAACATTAAACTAAATCTAAATAAATATCAACATAATTAAAACACAACACTATTAGAATAAAAAATAAAAATAAAAACAATAATAAAATAAAAAAATTTAACAAAACTAAAAATAACAAAAATACGATTAAAATAGAAAAAACTAAAAGGAGAAAAAATTAAAAGGAACGTGTTGTGTCTGACAACGAGCCACCCTCGTTACCACACAACCATGCCAATGGAAAGGGGGGAAAGCGACGATGCCCAACATCGCCCCCTGCCCACCCCTACTCCCACATAGCCATGCGTGGAGGGGGAAGGTCCTAGCATCGCTCCTCCCCACTCCCGCTGCCACAACCACACACATGGCTATGTGGCAGTAGGGGGTGGGGAGGGGCAATGCTAGGCCCTCCTTTGCATTGGATTGGAGCGTGGAAGCGGGGGGTGGGGAGGGGCGATGCTAGGCCCTTCGTCCTTTCCATTGGATTGGAGCCAATCCAATGGAAAGGCGAGCGATTCTTGACATCACCCCTCCTGCCACACCATAATACATTCTTTTTAATTCTTTTTTTATTTTATTTTTAGTTTTGTTAATTTTTATTTTTTTGTTTTTTTTATTGTGTTTTTTTTAAATTTTCTATTTTAATTGTGTTGTGTTTTAATTTTTTTAATTATGTTGATATTTATTTAGTTTTAGTTTAATGTTTTTAATATATTTTTTAAATGCTTGTATTTATTTAGTTTAATGTTTTTAATATATTTTTTAAATGTTTGTATTTATTTTATTTTTATTTATATTTTTATTCTTTAAATTTAGTTTAGTTTTTTTAGTTTTCTTTTTAGTTTCTATTTTGTTTTTTTTTTAAATAAAAGAAATTGCATTTTTTATGGTTTTTTTCTCAAATTTTCTGTTTTAAATTTAGTGTTTTAAGGTGGTTTTTAAACATTAAAAAAAACAAAAATGGTATATTTTACTCTTTTTTGATTACTTTTCGATTTAAAATTTGTGATCTGTGTTTTTTTTCAACAACTTTTTGTTTTTTTCTTTCTTAAAAAAATTGTCTTTTTTTATTAAAAAAAACCAAAACTATGTATTTGACCATTGGAAATGATTAATAAAAGTAATAATTGTTGGTTGCAGTGTGAGGAGGGTGAAAACGGTGGGGAGCTATAATTCCACAAGAGTGGGAGCTAAAGAGGGGTCCAAGGGGTTACACATTCCTATTAATTATTCCATTTTCATATTAAGGTTTATTTCCCTTAGAATTATCAAGATATATATTAAATTGATGTAAGAGTGGTTGGTGGGAAATGTCAACTCACCAATTTATGATAGCACAGGTTGAGTACAACCACTTTTTTGGAAAATGTGAGATTTAAGCTCGCATGAGAAGAAAAGGAAATTAAAGTTACTTTTCGGGATAATTTTAACATGTTGTTCTTGGTCAAAAAGAGAGGAGTTGGGTGTTGGGAAAGAGCACTAGCCATGCTGTGGTTGGGAACATCCATGAGAGGGATGAT
>SNQJ01S0179635.1:0-19508 GCA_010110895.2 Picea sitchensis | reverse complement strand
TGAAATTCTTTAAATATTGCCTTAATTTCCATGAGTTTGTGTTTAATTCTTTCTACTCTCACTTTGGAAAACATATCCATATGCCTAAAGCTCTAATACCAATTTGGAGTGAACCAAATCTAATAATTAAATATTTTTTATTATTCATTGATATATGATGGGTCTCTTTTTTTTACATCATTTTGACTATTGATTTTCCTTTTTATCCACCCTTCCTTGATATTTTTGACATCATAACTATCCATCTTCACCTTATTCCATGTTTATATAGGACTAGCTTGATCAAGAGGAATTAAGGTAAATAGAAGTTGTTTTTTAATTCTTTATTGATTATTGATAACTTAGAAACACCATGGTTACTTAGAGTTTTCTTATAACTTATATAATGGAATGCATTTCAAGTTGTAAAGGATTTTGTAGATGTCATACAACCTTCTTACCAACAGATGCCATGCAACCTTCATTCCAATATCTCAACTTCCATCACAACACCATACAATGAGCATACAACCTAGATATCATGTGACCTTCACTCCAGCATCTCGAGGATGACTCTATCCTGATTTATCATGAATTTGTCATTAGATATGCACATGCCAAGGTTATTTTAAAGAGCTCTTGAGCACAATTAGGATATGTTAATGATGCAATGGTTAATTTAGCATCTCTTAAAGATGCTACGATCTATTAAATCATAGCATATATACCTACAATTATTCTTTATGTAACAAACCATAGGGATCCAAGATCGAGGTTCATCATTTTCAATTGAATATTAATGCAAATAAAACCCCCTAAATATCTACAAATAATAGGGGACAACTCTCAATTGCGAGAGCATGAATTATGTAACAAACCTATGATTGAGTGATTGTAATCGATACTTATTTTCTGTTAATAGAAGTACTATACCTTCACTTCAAGTTTATGTGTTGAGTTAATCTTAGTATTGTAAGTCAATCATCAAAAACTTATTCTAGAGAGCAAGGGCCCACTTTCCTGGTATAGTTGTATAGTTGTTGCTTGTGTTCATTATTTTCCTTTCATTACTATTTATTTTCATTCCTATTCATTGAATTGAGAGCCAACTTCTATTAATATTTTATGATCTGTAACTAACATTATAATTACATTCAATTATAGAATTACATTCCAAACTAATCAAAATAGAGTACTAGCTATAGGAAAGCATAACAATAATTATATCATATATTTATGGGATGCAATTATAGTAGTTTTATATTATAGTAGATTGTAATTCAATAATTGGATATGAATTACCTAAAGATTAACTTGGATTTTTTTGTTTACCTCTTAGATTAAAATTCTATTCTCTATTTTTCAGCTTATAATAATTATGTTTTTTCTTTAATTAGATTATAATAGTTTGTGTTCATTTGCAACTAGAACATATTTTCCTTGTTTTTATTAGTATTAGGCATATCAAATAATTAGATATTAAAATTAACTTTGTTCTGCATATTTGGTATCTTGCAAATACATACTAATTTTAGGTTGATAATTAAATGAGCAATAATTAGATTTATTTCCTTCACAATAAATGTGGTATATAATTAAACTATCATTTTTGGCACTGTTGGCGGGGAGATACTAAATAATTAGGAAACTTGTCTTATACTAGTTTAGAAAAACACATGGTAAGGGAATAAATTTGGAAAAATTGTCGACTACTTCCTTTGCTATATTTCATATGAAGTGTTTCTACATAAACAAAGAGCATATAGAATGAAAGAATAGAATTACAGATTCTAGAGGTAGATTTCATGGCGCAATAAGAGCCACTTTTGTTACTAACCCATTGGCAGGAATATCCATGTTATGATCCAACGCCTTAAAAATGATAAAATTCCAATGAGTACATTCCACTTCGAGGGGGAAACCTCATTTTACAATATATCCAATTAAGAATACAATATGAGATCAGGATAAGATGATCCTAAGACTGGTATACTTGGTGTGTGTGTGTGTGTGTGTAGGGGAGACAAAGGTGTCACAGGTGGGGTTCTAGATGACATACAATTATAATAATATAAATGTAATGTTTAATGTGTAAGGGCTTAATGCTTGCCGAGGGGGTGTGAACCGATTGACACGTGTGGAGTGTAAATGGAAGGAAATGTAAAATGGAGGTCTCAAGTTGATTCTCACTGAATTTACCCAGCCCCATGCTTACTTGGGGATGTGGGCTGGGGTTATAGAGGTCGTGGAAGGAATGGAGCTTCTACGTATTATTTGAGAACTGAGAACTGAGAAAATAAGAAGACCATTAGAATCTCAAGCAAATTTAAAAGGAAAAGCTACATAATCTTATCCAAAAATTTCAACTGGTGGGGTGGCCTTTCAATTTTCTCACAGAGCAGGTAGTATTTTGAATAAGAATAAAAAATTGAAGAAAATCTAGTACCATAACCAATATCTTATATTGATTCAATTCCATCTTTAGGATCTACAATCTTCTAGAAAATAAACATAGCATGTAGGAAGGCAGCTTTAAATGTGTGGAAGGAAGGGTATTTTAGTTCCCTGTACGGATCTAGAGACAATGGTTCAAATGAAAACATCCACCACAGCTTTGCTTACAACTTTCATGGAATGATTCTTGAGGGATCTTAATACATTTCTTTTGAATTTGATGTATTTTGTCATAGTTATGATTATTCTTTTGATACACAAAATCTTAAATTATTTCCACACCTTCTCTCAAATATGCATCTCTTTGTTGGTTTATGGGGCTTGGAGGTAATATTATTCAAACTTGGGATATTATGTGTAAAACGTTTTTGAAAAAATAGCAGGATTATTGTAAAGCTAGGGATCTTCATGATTTTTTTTTTGGTGAAAAAGAAGCAGATGAAAGTTTAAGAAGAAAAATTATCTTGAAAGATTTCAATATAATTTACAAGAGATGAAAAGAAAAAAAATTAGATCAAATATTCTCCGGTTATTTTATTAAGTTGAATTAGGGATGAATGCGTAAATTTACTTAATCTCATGGGAGCTATAGATGTGTCTCAATTATCTTATAAACATATTTTTAAATATGTAATATTTGAATCTCAAGGCAATGCTAAACATGGTAAAGGATGTCAAGACATTGTTTCTAAAGTTACCAAATCAATAGGTGGAGGATTAACTAGAGTTTAAATTAGAAATTTGTTAGATAACTTTAAAACTAATATTCTTAGTTCTCTTAGCTTGCAAATAGATATATTACAAACTAAAAATAAGTAAGAGGAAGAAAATTTATCCTTATCAATCTGTTTTCCCAAGTGTAGAAAAAACATCCATTACGAGATTGTCCACTTAATAATGTTGAAATTTGCGTTATTACAAAAAATCATGCAACAAATAGTTATCCTTCATTATAAAAACTTAAAGCAATATATAAAGGAGATAATGAAAGTACAAAACAAGTTTGTTTTGTGGCAGAAAAATGACAATGGCAGCTTCCTTCAATAGGTATGATGCAAGATCCTTCACATCAATATTCTTCATATTATGCTAATTAACAATATCATCCTCAAAATTGGTCTCCACTTGTTGTTCCTTGAGATGTTCCAAGATGTTAATGGAACTGTCTGAGAGCACCTCCCGGGGGCTAAACTGAGATAGAGTCTTTAAATCCATATTTTTGCATAAAAATATTTTGTAAATCTCTCTCTCTCTCTCTCTCTCTCTCTCTCACACACACACACACACACACACACACACACACATTGTGGCTGCATCAGCATCACATACACACACACACACACACACACACACACACACACACACACACACACACCGCAGTGCCTTGCAGCGCCCATAGCCCATGTATGTATGCCCACACACACACACACACACACACACACACACACACACTGCAGGCACACACACACACACACACACACACACACACACACACAGCACACACACACACACACAGGCACACACACACACACACACCAAATTAAGAGAAAGTATTTGTATCCTCAACCCTAAGAGGCATGTTACCATGTGCATTCAGAAATTTGAAATTTTAAAGGGATGGGTGGATTAATTTTAAGAAAGACATTTAAACTTGCAAGGTTATTTGAGAATAAATATTGCAGTCTTATATAGAAAGAAAAATGTGCTGTGAAATTAATAATTCAATTGTTAAAACAAATATGAATCTAGATATATGGAATATTATGCTTTAGACAAATTTTAGATCTTCATACATTCAAAATAACAAAAACCTTATTCATACATTCAAATGTATAAAAAAATGAAAGGACTGGTCATATAGAATGAAATCAATTCAAATTCCATGACAAACATCACACATTGACACTAAATGTGGTGCCAATCTACTTCTATGATATTTATTAATAGGGATTTGATACATTCAACCAGAATGGAAGAGATGACTTTATTGGAAAACAATTATAATGGAAGAATATGAATATGGAGTCTACAAACTAAATACATCATTGTGTTCTCTTGAGACTTGTTGCCTTCATCATTTGCATGTGCCTAAGATTTTTGATCTTGTAGCTTTGACTATAAGAACGTATTTAATTCCTCAAAGTGTCTACCTCTTAAAAGTGTTTTGTATTCCTATTTTATAGCCTTGTGCCCTATCTAAAACAACTTGTGAAATTGATTCTTATTGCTTCTTTATTCTTCAAAACCACATATTATTTTGGGAGGGGTCCCACCATGGTAAAAAAAAATTACACAACCATTTACTTTATCAAAAAAATTATCCTTAGGAATTAGGTCATGTGCCACTTGATTCTCCCTGTCTTTCCAAAGGGATATTGGCATATTGACAGATGTGATTCCAAAAATTTCCCATGGGGTATTCGATTTTATTCATGTTTCTTACCAACTCATATGGATTGGTGTATCTCTCATAGGATAGTTGGGGTAGATTATTAAAATGCACTTTCAAACTTCTCTGGGTATCTCAAATTCTCCGGTAAACATCTCTAGGACATCTTGTCCTAACAAAAATCCTTGCAGTTTGTCAAATATGTTGTCATTATTGTTGCTCTTCTCTAGCAACTCCTGATATTTATTTTGGGGTAGTATTTTCCCATTTCCATCCCAGGGTAGTGATAACCCAATTTTGATAAGATCAGTAAAAATCCTTTTTAAGGAGGCTACTTCCCCTGTCATCTCATGCAATCAGTTCTCAACATTTTGCATGAGTATTCTTTTAGAAAGGACCTTTTTAGCATCTATTATGATGTTGGTTCTATTAGTGACATTTAGATCCTTGAGTTTCTCATTGGTCTTGTTGTTTAGGAACTTTATGATATCATTAATGAGCTTGTTTTTTTTTTCTAACTCATTGTGAAAATTGTTTACGGTTATATCTTTCTTGGTCCAAAGGTGAGTAGCTCAATCTCATCACCTATTAGGGGAAAATGAGACCAATTATCAGATATCAAGGTGGATATGTTATCCCATATGACATGTTTGGCTTCTTTAAGAGATGAATTTTTTGTCACCTTCATCCTTAACTTTTCTAGTTCTTTCTGAGCTTCGTCCTTGGAAAATGTTGAGGACTCGGGACTTCTCTACTCTTTGTTTTCTTCCATCTATGTCACCTTACATATTTATTTTTTAGTTGGTTGGCCATAGTGCCTAGCTCCATTTTATTTACACTAAGGTCATCCATTACCTTAGTCAATATTTTTCTTGGGTCTTCCAAGTTAGCTTGCTCTGTCCATGATTTTTTTGTTTGAATTATCTAGGACTATTGGTTTTTTAGGGTCTCATTTTCTTACGGTAACCTCTCATTTTATTACTTATAATTTTATTTATGGTTTCTTTCTTTCAACCCGGTGGTGATATATCTGCTCTTGCCATCATGGTTGGCCTACAATTATGGGGTTTGCAAATTCTAGTCCTTAGGGTGGTTTAATCTCTTTCTCGAGACCTTGATTTAAATTTCCTTTTGTTTCACCAATTCTCCCATAACAGTGAGATATTTAGGGTCTATAACTACAGCTATGATCTTCTTTTCTAGCTCCACTATCCATGTTTAGTTTTCCCTGGTGGAAACCTTCTCTTACTTTCGAGTGTTACACACAAAATTCCACACTTAAGTACCTCACCTAAGTATCACAAGTGTCATGAAAGTGTCCTTGCCCGACATCATGAAAAGAAGCGTTGTCACAATCCCTAATTATTGTGGAGGGAAATATATATATATTATGAAGATTAAAATACTATGTGCACATGAATTAATTATTAATATTCATAAAAATTTAATTTAGTGTGAGAATACACATCACATTTGGTTTCATATTCTCAAGGAGAAGTTGAGAATCCATGGATGGTTGAAAATATTTCCCTAAAATCCTTAGGTTATATTTTCTTCTTAAAATACTTAAGAGATATTTTCTTCCTAAAAATATTGGAGATCCATTTTTACTGGATCTTATGAGAGATCTTGTCCATGGTGGTTAAGCCTCAAACTCCTATATAAGCGAGGGTTTTCCATGGAGGAAGGGGGAAAGATTTTGGATATCAAACTTATGATCTTGGGGCATCGTTAGGGAGATTTGAATTGAGGACTTGGGGAAGCTGATGCAACAACAATGTCCATAATTCAGTATCTCTTTAAAAGTTCTCATCAATATTACTTTGCCTATTCCCTTCAAGATTGTATATTGTTGCATATGATTGTCGATCTTGATAAATTAATTTAGTTAATTTTAATCGTGTAGAGTAGAGTAGGATTTCTTTGTCTTTTTGTTTTCCATTACATTGTAGCAGGTGCTCCAATTGAATTGTTGAGGAGTTTGGAGATCAGGCTCAGATTGGAGGTAGGGAGGACAAACCATGGAATAAGGTGCATAAAACGTTATTCCTTCTCTTTCTCTTTATGATTAGGTATTTAGATTCATAGAGATTATTAGGTATCCCATTTTGAATGTTTCCTTCAGTATTGAGGGGTCCTAGAATCCAAGGGATATTCCACTTGTCATGATTTTCTACCTCTTGAAATTGAGTGACTCCAGACTTTAGGGGAAGGGAAATTGACATGCTGTAAGATCGTCTGCATTTTACCCCTACTTGCAGGTCATTTTTTGTTGTTGTTTCCTAATCTATTTGTCTTTCTCTTCTTCTCATTGAAAATTTCCTGCAAAATGCAGGAGTTTTGAGGTCAATGTTTTCAGGTTTTAAGCTTTGTTTTGAGTTTCTAGGAAGGGTAGTGCTCCCCTGGATTTTATATCAAAGTACTACAATGCTTTGTGCCCTTGGAAACAAGAGCACTAGTCTCCTTTTCTGGTGATTTCTACCCTTTTCTGCTATATTTTTCTCAGATCCTAATCTTCTTGAGTTTTTGCCTTGAGAGAACTTTGAACATCCAGCAATTTGTTTTTCTAAGAGTTGTCCATATAGCATTCATTTTTGTTTATCCATTGAGTTTTCAAATTATCTCTTAGTTTTGGTCCCCTAGGGTTAACAAGATCCCTCAGTTTTTCTTTTCTTTTGAGTTTATCCCATTCTTCCATCCCTAAAGATTTCCGGTGCTTGACTACTTAAATTTGTTCATTAACTAAATAGGGTTTGCAAAGGTTGCTTGGTTTTAAGCCCTTTTTGTATTTATTTGAAACATCTCACTTTTCAGATGACTAGGAATCTTATGACAATACAAAGCGATTCCCATTTTCAAAATAATTATTATTTCATAAAAGGCTCAAGCCACATCCATTATTGCATGCGTGTACACTCTAGTTGACCCAAGACAACCCGGTGTGTACCTACAAAAACATGGAAAAAGGAAACTTGTTGACAAAACCACCTATTTGGGTAAGTTAACTAAACCTTCGTCCATGCATGGCCGGTCACTGACCAAATACCCTAGCTTCTTCTAGCCTATAAAGAAGGGTTAGGGTTCAATTTGAAGGAGGAGAATCATAGTAAAAACCCATACCCGATTGAGCATTCCCTTTGTCCCAACCTTTATGCATCCTTGTGCAAAGAGAAGTAAAGAGAAAGTAGTTGGAAGGCGATTGGAATAAGAGCCAGGGACCCGAGCCGAGGCGGTAGCGAATTATCATTGTTAAGTATCATTGTGAAGTTAATAAAGAGTTTCTTTTCCGTCCCACCATATGAGATTGTCATTGTTGGAATATTGATTGTATGATTGATTAAATCTCTAACCGTTAGTTCATGAATCAAATGCATGTGGAGTTCTTTGTTTGTCTTTAGTGAATCTGAGGTCATCATTGGGAGGAGGTTTACCCGATCAAGAATGACCAAACACGAAAGGGATGCGGCATCAAGCACCTAGAATAAAGTCGTGGCAATCTCTTGAGCACTTGTTTTACCTTATGAGTAATGGGGGTCTAGGCATGGGATGATGGTAAAAGTAAGAATCTTTAAGGTCATTTTTGCATGCATGATAAAACCCTTAGTGCTATTTCATAGGAGGAATTTCCCACCCACAACAAAATTAGCAACCATGCGCGGGGACTCTCACGGTTTGGAGGCTTTTTTGGGTATTTTTAAAAGCTGGTTTCATTCCTTGTTTTAAAGTTTACGCAAAAGTCAGAGCTACTTGATTACGGTCTTCCATACAGTTATCTCTATTTCTTGCCAATTTGCATCCACTTTTTTTCGAGACCCGCGGAGGGTACCTTGTGGCTGTGCTAAAGATGCATGCATGTACTGTGCCCTACCCTCCACACAGCGTAATAGCTGCATGTGAGAGGTAGTCATGCTCTCCCTTGTCAATAATAATCCTTCTGAGGGGTTTTATGGAACTCATTCTAATCTCTGTTTTTTGCAGTTTGGCAGCTTAAGTTTCACTCAGATTGGTTTGTTCTATGGAATTTTCCTTCCATTTTTTTCTTTTTTAATCAAGTAAGTTTGAGTCTTCAAAGAGATTCACGGTTCTCAATGCGATGAGTCTACTGCCGGTTCTCTGATTGCTTGTATTTTCATTTTGAAGAGTTCGCAGTACCGCGGCTTTGTGACGGTTTTGCATGCGTGTACCGCGTCACGATCTTACAACTCCGCGTTACCGACTGGTACATTTGAGCGTATTGGCCGTTCTGTTGAAATTTTTTTGTTAAAGGAAGTCATCCTTTTTCTTTGTCAAGAGTTATACCTCTCAGGGTTTTTGGGTCTCTGTCATAGCATCTTAGCCTAGGTTTGGACTCTATTGCCAAGCGATTTTTCATTGAAGATTTCTTGTGTTTCCTAACATTTTTAGCTTGAATTTTGGCAGAATTTTTTAAGAAAAATGGGTTGCATTTTTAGTCGTGCATTCATTAGTTTCTTTTAGAATATTTTATTATTTCTACTACTTTTGATTGGAAGAAAATATAAAACTTAGCTTGTTAGGTCTCTTTCTTTCATAGCATTGGCTTTGCATTGTTATTTGAAAAGAAAAAGAAATTAGCATGGTGGCATTTTCAACATATGCTAAAAGCATTTCGAAAAAATAAGAAATATAATCATTCTTTGCAAGTGTTCATACTCTTGGTTTATCCATTTTTTTTCAAAGTCTTAACAACTTATCGGTTGAACTACATTACCCAGGTAAGTCAGGCGTAGCAAATAAGCATTAATCTAAAATTAATTAGACTTTTTTTATGTTTGTAGGTCAACCAACTAGTTTAGGGTTAGGGCCTTGAATTGGAGTTGGAGAGAAAACTCTTCAAGACCGTGAATCAAACATTGGAGTCTAAGTTGGGGTGTTAAAGTCAAGTATCATGGAAGTTATCCGGACCCCCTATAACACGGGGGATAAACAGTGCGGCGTGTTGGAAGGTAGCGGAGATAACCCTCCAAAGATGGACCAATAAATTGGAACATGAGAGTTTGGCTTGGGATTACAATGCGTTTCCATTTTCCACAGGCTTACGTAGATTCTCGAATCCGTTCGGGTCCTCATTTGTCTTCGGTCCACTTTCTTTCAATGCACCCTTGATAGGTTTCAAGCTTGATACGCCCACGCTCATTTGTGATCTGAGGGCGCCAGCTGTACACATACTGGTATTTGTTCGCGGTGACAACTTATTTTCGCTATTCAGGGACTTACATGTGACTCTGATTTCTACATGGTACCTAGAGGCGGAACATCGAAGACCCTATCTTTGTAGAGTATACCTGTAGGGTTATTCCATGTTCAAGTTGCACTTTCATTAGTAAGTTTCTCTAGTGTTGATTGGTGTAACTATTCTTCCAGCTAGTTAGTGGTTGCTTTGATGATTTTTCCTTTAGGAGTTTTCCCTAGTATTTTGTGCTCTATGCTCCCTAGTTTTTCATAGTAAGAGTTAGTGAGTCATTTCTTTGGGTCTCTAACCTAGGGTGGTAGACCTCCCACTCTGCTAACAATTAGGAATTTTTGGGATGCAACTTAGAAATGTGTAGTTGCCTCTTTATAGGCATTTTTTTGATAACACTAGTTCTTAGAGTCAATGTAAGAATTTTATGGATTTGAAGCGGTCACAGGGAGAACCTATGCATAATATATTCATGGCTAAAGTTCCTGATGATACCAATCGAGGAACCCCTTCGCAAGGGGATCATTGTTCTTTTCCTTTGTTTGGATATGTTGGTGTCCCTTTGATGGCCACACAGTACATTTCTAGGTTGAATGTGGGACTACGGTTTGGTTGGGTACCATTATAAATGTCCCAAATGCTCTTAATGCTTCTTAGTTAAGAACAGTCCTTGAACTACGATGATGTTCTTCCATCCAGTAAGTCTTCCTCCCCTCCCCTTCTCCCACCTACGGTGAAAGTACAATTACCCCAAACAGAAGTCCTAAGCCGAAATGAAGAGGAAGAATGGGAAGAAAACAAACAACTACCGATTCATGTTGGAGATAGGTGGGCAACCTCACCGCAAATCACATTGAGAGACCAACAACTTCGTCTACAAGTTGTTGGGAACTGCAGCTCACCCTCTGCAAGAGGATTATCTTTGGAAAGAGTCTGAATCCGCTTTAAGTCATACTAGTAGCCAGGTGCAGCCTGCACTTAGGTCTGTTATCTACCCATCACTAACTTTGTACAGAGTCATGTTTGGAGATGTGGGAAACCAACCAACTTTACTAGTCATCTTTGGGGAATTAATTGTTGAAACCTAGACGGATAGGGTTTAAGCCTAAGTTCCCTTGTAAGTTGCAAGGGATATCACCTTCTCATTTGTGCCCTAGCATTCTAGAGGTATGAAGATTGTGGTCCCTGTTTGTAAGATTTTCTGATTCTGAGTCTTTTGAGTCCTCGTATTCTATTCAGCCATTGGTTGAGAATGTGGCCATGCCGATACAGTCATTTTTTGATCCCACTCCTCTTTTGAGGGTGAGGTGCCTTTAGACCATGTGGTCTCTTAGCCTATTCAGTCATTGGCTAAGAAAGTGGTCATGCCCACGTCACGGTCGTGGTTGATCCCTCTCCTCTTTTGGGGGTGAGGTGCCTTTAGACCATAGTCCTCCATGACCTATTTGTATTCCGTTTGCAATAGTGTTCATGCCAATGCAATCATGAGGCTGATCCCACTCCTCTTTAGGTGGGTGAGGTGCCTTTAGACCAATGTAGTCCATAACCTATTGACCATTGGTTCGCGAAGGTGGTCATTCCGATGGGTCCGTGATGATCCACTCTTCTTTAAGGGTAACGTGTCTATTATATTTCGACATTTCAGGTTCAAATGGCCCCAAGGGGCATTCAGCTCATTCCCAACACACCCCTCCAAATCCTAGGGACGTTTCCTTTGATTGGAATGACGCTGTTGAGCCTCGCCTTCCTTCTGCTGCACCTTTTCAAATAAGGGTTAAGTTAATTCAACAAACATTTATCAATGTATTATGGATGAGGGAGCCTCGCAAGTATTTTATCCTCCGCGGTTTGGAAAGTCTTGGGGGATCTCCAAACTTGTGTCTCACCAGCCAGTTTGGCTTTTGTGATGTCCTATTGAATATTTTGGGGTTCTTCCTCGGTTACCTATATCTTTAGGTGGGAAGGTCATCCTTGTTGATTTTATAGTGATGCAAGGCCCGTTGAATTTCAATATGCTTCGAGCGTGATTATGTATATGATATGAGCAACTATGAGTATCTACAGCACTGAGTGATGCATTTCCCTGAAAATGGAAGCATTGTCACTATTGACCAGCCGACATATGATAATCACCATCCTAATTAGGTGTTAGTTAGGGCTACTGCTATATGTTCTAGTGTTGCGTGTAGACTCTACCCCGCACGGGTTAATTATGTGGGATCTTATCCTCGGTGTTCAATTGATTATGAAGGGAACTTTTGTGCAATCATGTTTTTCCTTCTTGAGATTTTGGAATCAATAATTGATCCATTAATTTATCCAATGGGGGCATGAGAACCCTTGCTTCCCCCTACTGACATGAAGGACTATGATTTTTTGTCTTGAGTCTCGTCTCAATATTTTTGGGACCCCATGCCCTGGTACTTGTGATCCTTTGCTGATAGACTCTACCAGCCCTGGCCGGAACCTCCATCATCATATGGGTATGGTCAGTTTACTTCACCTTTTGGGACTACATCAACCCTACGTTCATTGATTTTTTGGATTTTGAGTTTCCTTCGGATGAGGCTATCCACCGGAAACCATGACTATGGTTTCTATCCCGCAGGAGGACTTACCGTGGTTTGTGTTTTCTTCCTTTTAGGAACTTTCCCAGTTGACTATTGAAGAGACTCTTGGTTTGAGCTAATAACAGCGGGCTCTACTTGAACCAATTTCATGCGCCGAATTAAGTAGCCCCTAGCGGGTCTTCTTTAATCCTTTTAGGACCTCTAAACATGAAAAGATTGTGAGTGATATTGTGGCTCCGCTCATTAAACTGAAATTTGAAGTCATGTCTATCCAGCGATAGCTTACCCCTTTTTCAGTCTAGATGGTCAATTTTTTGAACAAAGGTATACTCTAGGAAGTTTGGTTCTCTATAAGAGTATTCTCGGGCATAATTTTAAAACCCTTTTCCGGGCACGAGGGACTAAATTTAAGAAAAAGGAACCCTCATGGAGTACATAGTTAATGTGGAACTTTCCACTAGTTGGAAAAATGCGTCAATTGACCTTATTCTTTTCACCTTTCGTTAAAATGGTCCATAGAACACTTGCAGCCCAGTCCATAGTTAAGATTTTCAGGACTCCTTAAAAGTGAAAAAATGGTGGAGTGATCTTGTCCTTATCACAACTCATTAGATGGTTTTGAATAGGCGATATTTCGGTGCTAATTTACCTTTTTTGAGCCAGGCTAGACTACCCAACCGAAGGGTGGTCTAGTGGAGTCTCCTTTACATTTTTCAGACTCTATAAAACTGAAAACCACCAAACCTACCTTCTAAGGGCTCGTTAAACTTGCAACTAGAAGGGACATTACCATTGTGTCTTTAGCGTTTTCATACCTATCTTTGGTCCCCAATGTGGGCTCCATGTTGCTCTCAACTAGACATTTGAAGCATGCCTTATACAGAATCCTTGCAGCACTTTGCCTCTGCGTCTTGACACCTTTGGTCCCGGGAGGAATTTTTTCTCGAGTTTCCTTTCTTTGAACATCAATCTTGTCCTTACACCTCGAACTTGTATGTTTGCGACACTCATTCCTCTGTGTAGCATGTAACATTCTTTTATTCTTTCCAAAATTTTTGAAAAGAACAAAAAATCAAATATACACCAAAGAGAGGAAGGGAAAAGTATTTTACTTTGTATTAGCGACATAATGAGTCACCTTTGATAAAGAACATCTGTCTATTTGTACGTCAAACTCTAGGATTTAATACAACTTAGAGGCTGTTCTCTCTACTTAGAGATGTGTCCTCCTCCATTTTGGTTATTCTTTGAAACATATGGAGTTTGCGTTGCCTCCTTCCTCGTAAACTTATGTTGATGCCATGCTTCCTGAGTCTCAACATTGTGGGTACTATTGTCCAAGGGAAGTTTTTCTAAGCTTGAGTCGACCCCTCTGCGGTTTGTCTCTTGCCCTCATACCAGACCATCCTGAGAAAGTTCAATCAAGTCTTTGTTTGAAATCAATGAAACCTTCTGTCTGATAATCAAGATTCTATATTCCATGTTGACAAGTCGTGAATCTGGGTAGTGGAATTTGTATCATTACACTCTACCAAGTTTTGAATGTACGAAGTTGAACTTCTCGATCTCTAAAGACCTCATCTCTCGATACATCAGGCCTTATCAACTTCTAGAGATGGATACTCTACATGTATATCTTTTTGTTCTAGATGTATCTCCATTGTGTATTGCTCAGGCTACACTTTGTAGTTATCTGACATGTATCGGTATGTTGATTGGTATCCATGATTTTATTTTATTCCAAGCATGGGTATGCATCTCGATGAGATAATTATTATTTTCTGGAGCTGACACCTCGATTTCTGGTTCTGGGCTCACTTGTTTGGAACATTGGTGAAGATTGTTAATGTATTTGATCCATCGGATGCTCTTCTGACTTCATACATTAGGGGGCATCTGTTATAGCCCTAATTTTCACCAGACAAGCTTACCTAACATCGGCCCTCTCAAATTCCTTCTTTGCCAAAACACTATTGAACTGCTTTCCTTTGTAAAAATTGCTTTTATAAGGAGCTCATGTACCTGCTCCATTCTGCATCGCGTGTACATGCTAGCTGACCAAGACAACCCACATGTACCTACAAAGCACGAAAAGGAGGAAAGTTGTTGATGGAACACAACTTTGGGTAAGTTAACTAAACCTTAGGCCATGCATGGCGGTCCTCGACAAATACCTAGCTACAACTGCAAGAAGGGTTAGGGAATCGAATTTGAAAGGAGAATCATAGTAAATAAAACTATACGATTGAGCATTCCCTTTGTCCCAACCTTTAGCCATCCCATTGCAAAGAGGAAGTATAGAGAAGAAAAGCAGGTTGGAAGGCGTTTGGAAGAAGAGCCTGGGACTAGAATCCCGGCCGATAATGTAGGCTTTTATCATTATAAACGAATTTTTGTGAGTTTAATATAAAGAAGTATTTTTTTTCTGTCCCGCCATATGAGATTGTAATTATTGGAATATTCATTGTATGATTGATTAAATCTCTAACCCGTTAGTTCATAGATCAAATGCATGAGTTATAACATTTTGTCTTTAGTGAATGCATGTATGACATTGGGGGGAGAGTTGTAGTCAAAGAACGACCAAGAACGAAAAGGGATCGACATCAGAAACAAAAAATAAGGTACATCAACTTAATATATTGAGCCTTGTATTACATATGAGTAACGGAGGTCACAGAAATGGGATGATGGTAAAAGTAAAGTCTTTTGGGTCATTTGCATGCATGATAAATCCCACTTAGTGCTAGTCCGTAGGGTGGATTTCCCACCCACAACACTATGGGGGGATTCCCATAGTAACTAGGGCAGACATCGTATCACACTCTCAGTACCCTTAAAGGGTGATCCCGTGAAAGCAAGGATTTCTTGTAGCGAGAAGGGATGTTATGTGGATGTCGGGGTAACTTATTCTCATTTCTTGGTTAAGCGTCTTGATATCATTTCCGAATCCTTACAATCTATTGTTTCTTGGTTAATTTATTTTTGTTTTCATAGGAGCGTGTTTCTTTGTTCTTCATAGTTTGCCTTAGGATTGGATTTTTCATAGTATACAATGTTAAAAGCCCTAAATAGTGTCCCATTACCCTTAATTTAGGGCATATTACATTAGTAATGTTATTTTATTTATGTCGTCTTTAGTCCATTAGTTGTAATTATACCTCCTAGTCTCTATATATACCAAGGGCAAACAAATTGGAATCATCTTGTAATTGAAATTTATGTGTAGGGCATCAGGAGGTTTCCCCCTCGAGAAAGAGCCCATTATCTGAACTTCTCTCTCTTTTCCAGGCGTTGAGTACCCATTGAGTTTTTCCATGCTATATTGATATTTTGGTTCTTAACATATGGTATCAAATCTCTAGGTCTTGGGGTTTCGCTACTAACGAGACACCTTGTGATTTTCACTATAACTTGTTTTCTACAGTGTTTGGAACGACTTGGAGGATATTCGGTGAGGCGGGATCCAAGGTATGTTGGGTTAAAATTTCAATACTCATTTATACACTTTTGGAATACAACACACAGTAGCAGATGGGGTTATGGAATCATCTTGATTTGAGTCATTACGGAATTTTGCTATAAATTTTATTTAACGTTTGAGACCCTAAAATCTAGAGCCATTCACATAAATTAGTAAGGTATTTGTGGTAAAATTTTGTCTTAAGGTAATCTTACATTTGTAGATACACCACATTTGGGAGACCTAGAATGTGGATAGTCCTATTTAAACCTAGTCACCAAGCAGGGTGTTCCGGGTAAAAACAATCATAAATTCTTTCCTCAAATTGGTGAGACAGGTTGGGTGGATAGTGGACAATTTATTATTATTTAGTCACAGTTTTGATTTGCCATCTCAATTATTTTTGTGTGGATCCACGCTATACAAGTGAGATCTCACAACTTGCCGATTTTTTGGCAAGTTGTGGGGAAGTTATAAGTAAATTCCACTTGGCACATCAATTTTGATCGGACCTATGGCATTTGTAGAGAAGAAATATCGAGGAGAACTACAAAAAAGAATTTTTCATACCCATAAGGGGCGAAAATTGGGAATACAATAGAAGAAATGTTGTCTAGCACAACCACCCCCTCAGGAATCAGGTTCAAAGTACTTGGCCAACATGCACTTAAAGGGAACTTCTACACCAAATAAGCCTCCAAAGGAGTCCTGCTTGGACTCTTGATGAAGGTTGAGAAATGTGTAGGGACATAAAATGAATTACAAAAGAATCACGTTGACAAAATATGAACTACAAGGGATGATGGATTCAAGCGAAGATAAAATTGGAGGAATAAATGGATACTAAGATGGATGGTTTTAAAAGGGATATCATGGAAGGATAAGAGGAATTTCTAATAGAGAGGACACAAGAAAGTGAAAATGTGTCCCATGAGGAATTCATGAAGTGAGGACACAAGGAATATGAATCAATATTGGAGAAACTCCAACTTTTAGGGTTTAAGACCAACCAAGTTCCTAAGATTGGTATGAGGAAATTTGATGGCAGGGACCCAATCACATGGATACTAGATGGAGCAATTATTTGATCTACATAATTTGCCACATACAAAAAAGGTATGCAGTGCTTCTTTATATTTAGAACCCAATCCAATTTGTATGGTATCAATGCCTTTTTCTAGCAAATCACTTGTCACTTGGACATTTTTCAAGGAAGAATGATAGAACACTATGAAGATACAAGGAGCAATACCTTCTTTAGCCAATTGATAAATAAAGAAAAAGGGTTCGGAGTTAAGACACATTGAGAACTTCAAGATTGAATATAAAGGTAACAGATATTCCGGATGAGCATGATTGATGTATAGGAAATTTAAAGGATAACATTCAACATGAGGTTCATTTGAGAACCCAAATCATTGGAGAGAATGCATTAGAGGTGGCAAGGAAATGTTGAGAGTAAAAATATGGTTTATGGCTACTAGAGAGGGGCCAATCCTGGCATCTCTAGAGAGAATAATTCTCTTTCTTCTAAAACAACTCAACCTACAAAGTTGACACTGCCTCAACAATTGGAGGAAAGAAAAGAAAAGGTGTATGCTGAATTACATTAGCAAGAATGCAATTAAAGGGACATAAGTGTGGGTGAGAAGAATTATTCTGCATAGATTGTGAAGAGGAAGAAGAAAAAGAACAAGAACAAAAACCAACTCAAGATGAAAGCATTAGAAGCTAATTGAGATCTAAAGAGTTGACTCCCATGATGTTGTGTAATGCATTGGTTGGAATTAACACTCCTCAGACCCTCAAGATTGAAGGATATCAAAGAAAAGGTAATAGTCCTAGTGAGTTCTATTGAGCTTTCCTTAATTTCATTCACGATAAATTATTTAAAGCTCTCAATTTCTTTATATATCGAGTATGAGGTTTCAAGTAATGATTGTAGATGGAGGAACACTCAATTGATTAGGGAAAATGCAATAATATCAAATCTTACTATGGGGAATATGTAATGAATAGTCCAATGATTTCTATACCATGGGTGGTGCTGATGTTGTACTAGGAATCCAATGGTTATTAGAACAATGGTTACCCCAATTTTCAAGAACTTTCATGAAATTTTTCATTGGAAGGAAAATTGGTGGGGTATCCGCAGAGCTTTGGTAAGGTGATAAGATCTAATGGCATGAAAAATTTATTGAAAAGGAGACATAAAGAAGTGTTATTACTGTAAGGCACTTAGATGTTTAAAACATCTAAGCCATCTATTCCTCTTGATCTCCAAGGGATCATTGATAAGCATTCCAAAGTGTTGAAGATATTCCCAAAGGTATTCCACCCACTCAAAATCATGATTGATATTCACCTAATTCCTTGGGTGTTCCTCCTAACATCAATCCATACAAATACCCTTATGCCAGGAAAGAGTGAAATTGAGTGCATGGTTGAAGAAATGTTAGAGGTTGGCATTATTAGACCTAATGAAGTTATTCTACACTGGTGGTAATGGTATTCAAAAAATGAAACAAGTGGTGTATGTGTCTAGATTATAGAGATCAACAATATCTCTATTAAAGATAATTTTCCCATTCCTATCATTGAATTGTTAGATGAACTACATGGAGCAATCTATTTCACAAAAGTTGGATCTTAGAATAGTCCAATGATTTCTATACCCATGGGTGGTGCTGATGTTGTACTAGGAATCCAATGGTTACAATCATTAGGAACAATGGATTTTAATTTTCAAAAACTTTTCATGAAATTTTCATTGGAAGGAAAAGAAATTGAGTTAAGAGGTATCACAGAGAAACCTGGTAAGGTGATAAGATCTAATGGCATGAAAAATTTATTGAAAAAGGGGCATCAAAGTGTTATTGCACAACTATGCTCACTAGATGTTTAAACATCTAAGCCATCTATTCCTCTTGATCTCCAAGGGATCATTGATAAGCATTCCAAAGTATTTGAAGATATTCCCAAAGGTATTCCACCCACTCAAAATCATGATCATGATATTCACCTAAGTCATGGAGTGTTCCTCCTAACATCAAGCCATACAAATACCCTTATGCCCAGAAGAGTGAAATTGAGTGCATGGTTGAAGAAATGTTAGAGGTTGGCATTATTAGACCTAGCCAAAGTTATTACTCTGCACTAGTGGTAATGGTATTCAAGAAATATGGCTCGTGGTGTATGTGTCTAGATTATAGAGAGATCAACAATATCTCTATTAAAGATAATTTTCCCATTCCTATCATTGATGAATTGTTAGATGAACTACATGGAGCAATCTATTTCACAAAGTTGGATCTTCGTTCAAGGTATCATCAATTTAGAATGAAGGAAGAAGATATCCCAAAAACAACATTCCCAACTCATGAAGGCCATTATGAATTTTTGGTCATGCCTTTTGGCCTTACAAATGCACCTTCCACATTCCAAGGGTTGATG
>SNQJ01S0179634.1:19518-32646 GCA_010110895.2 Picea sitchensis | reverse complement strand
TAAGTGTCGTAAAGTGTCATATAAGTGTCTCATACACCTCGACACCATGGAATAACCTATGTCACAATCCCTAGTCAATGTGGAGGAGGGATATATTACATGAAGGCCAAAATACCAAGTACACATGAATTATTATTAATATTTAGGAAAAAGTAATTAACTAAGTGTGAGAATCAAGTGCACATGAATTATTATTATTATTCATGAAAAAGAATGCAATTAAGTGTGAGAATCCACCTCACATCTGGTTTCCTATTTTTTAGGGAAGGTGGAGAATCTCATGGATGGTTGAAATATTTCCTCCTTAAATTCCTTGAGAGATATTTCCTCCCTAAAATCCTTAAGAAATATTTTCTCCCTAAATATCTTAGAGATCCCTTTTTTAGTGGATCTGATGAGAAATCCTCTCCATGGTTGTTAAGCCTCCAAATCCTATATAATGAGGGATTTCCATGGAGAAGAGAGGCATGGAGAAATTTAGAGATACCAAACTTATGATCTCATAAGGAAGGAAACAAATTGGAGGTATCAAACTTATGGTCTTGGGAGCTTTGTGCAAGGGATGGACGAGGAGGACCTGGAGAGGTTGTTGTGACTTCATCAATGGTTTGTAACTATCTATTTTGAGTTCTCACTAATACATGTGCTTGGCCTGTTTCCTTCAAGTTTGTGTGCATTTTCATGGACTTGTCGCTTTGGATAAATCTAGATTTAAACTAATCATGGTAGAGTAGGAAGTATTCTTTGTATCCCTTCTTTATTGGATTGTAGGACTCGTTAAAGGACTTGGAGATCAAGTTCAACTTGCAAAAGACACGGAGCGACAAAGGTTTCAAACAAAGCATGCACTCAAAGCAGTGAAGTGAGGTATTAAAGGAAACAAGTAAAAAAAAATTCTAGCAAGAACTCAATCAAGGATTCAACAACTGACAAACATTCAAGGAGTACAAGAAGATGCAGAKAAGAATCCAAGAAAAGACAAGRAGAAAGGGAAATCACTCAAATTGTCTCGACAAAACAAGCAGCTAGAAAGAGAAATTTCACATTTCTGAAAAATTTTCAATATCCAATCAAGATAATAGAGAATGATAAGCACCAAATATCAACCTAAATAACTTCAGAAACCAACATAAAGAGTCTGGGTAAATACTTCCACAAAACAAGCTAAAAAAATATGAGCAGAAGAGGGCAAAAATACTCCAAGAAAGAGACCATCGCTTTCTATCTCAAGGGTACAGAGCATTGCAGCGCTCTGTAAATAACTATAGGGGAGCTCTGATTATATATCAGTGCTCTGATATGGCCTACAGGGGGGCGTTGATCTTCCTAGAGCCTAAAAACAAAGAGCCAAAAAATGCAAAAAACTCACCCAGAATGTACAAACATTGGTGAAATTGCTAGTGAAGATGGGAGAAAGGTAATGGATCATGAACAAATAGTAAAATTGATCTAAAAAGTGGGAAAAGGGTAGGGGAAATCCAAGGAAAGACAAATCAATGTCGATCCCTAGTGGAGTCACCAATTTCTGTTGTGGGAAAATTTCCCTACGGACAGGTGAATTCCCTCTTGGATCTTAGACCCCTATGACCAAGACAGAAAAGTGTTAACTTTGAACACTGAATTTCCTTTAAACATAGCTAAGATATTCAATATATAATAGGAAGAAAGCATGAGTACCCTTTTACGAAGTTTTCCCTCTCTCGGTGGTTTTTGTTATCTAAATATACCTGACTTGTGGGATTGGCCTATGGATGAGATGCCACGACCCAAGGGCTTCTAAGCCATCAAAATCACCCGGGGATCACACCTGTCCTGGACTGGACCATCCCTTAACATGGCTGGATTTGAGGTGTCACCATAGGTTTCAAACTAATGAATTCACTTACGAAGTTCCTTAAAAATTCACTCCCTCACCAACTTCTCTTACGAAGTTCATTAAACCTCTCATTTTCTAGCTTGTCCTTGTGATTTCTTTGTGATTATATCATTTCACTAAGTTTATAAAGTTCTATCAAAAAGTAGGATTTATTCTTTTTGTACTTTACATCTTCCTCTAAAGCATTGACACGAATGTTCCTATAGAAAACAAACACATTTTAGAAATAATGAATCAGTGAAAGCAAACCACAAAGTACATTTTAGTTAGTCATTTCCCTAGTCCAAGTGAAAAAATGTTTTGCACCTGAATTATTTCCTTCTGATATCATTCAGAGACATTGTGTCTTGAGCCAAGACCAGGCCTTCCTCATCTTCTTCTTTATTTGCGAGTTCTTCAAAATACGAACCAAACAATTCATGGCATACATTTTTGTAGAGGTGAGGTCTACAATTATCTTGCATTGCCAAACAAATATTGTTCCTTTGTTATTGTTTCAGATGCCACCAACCCATTTAACTCATCCTTTATAAAAACCTACCAATTGTTTTTTTTGTAAGGTTCCCTAATTTGGCCAATTAAAATTTAACCTACAATAATATGTCATTTGCAAATAATTGCATACAGTAATAAGAACAAGTTTAATAGTTACCTTTGTTGACCTTAGTATCTTTTCTTCTTTGTTACACTCATAAATCATTGTTTCAAGTTCAATCACTTTTTCTTTCATTTTCTCAATTTTGTTTTCCTACATGTACATTTTTCAAGTGTTCCTTAGTGGAGTTTTAAATAAGAAAAAAATATGTATTACAAGAAAACATTAGTGGGTACCATATTCCACGAACCCCATACATTGTTCACAGATGAAAGCATCGACAAGCTATTAAAAAGGACCAAATGTGGTACAGAAAATCAAGATACAAAATGCAAGAAAATTGGACCATATAAGGACATAATGAAAATCTTAGGGCATAAACAAATATAGAACAAAAAAAATAGCCTAGAAAACGAGGGGGAAAAGGAAATATTGAACGGAAAAACCTTTGCAATTACATTGTTGGAGAATTCTTTCAAGCACCATGAAACACAGAGGGTCATCATCCACCACCAGAAACTTCATGCCTATTGGAAAGAAATTTTCAATTTTCTACATGCATCTCGACTCCTTTGCAAGCCTGACGCGAGGCCTCATTGTAGTCTCCCTTTTAATTACACTTTTCCATGGCCACCTTTGGCCAAAATCAAACCTCTATCTCTATATGGACAAGGCATACAATGGATATCTATGCCACTAACATCAACAAAGACATATGTTCGTGTTTTTTCAATCTTTAAGCTATGGGTGTTTGGTCTCCCAGGAGACGCACAAAGGCACCATTGGACTCTCGATTTACGCATAGTCATTATGCGATGAATATTTCACCCTCTTTACCCCAACAAGAAAATGCGTCATCCTAACATCTCCCAATGCTGCAAGGGATCGAATCTCGTCAAGTACTTAATATGATACAATAAGTAATAGTAATATTGTTGTCCAGATCACAAACTTGGCCATAACCCGCGCATTTTTTCAGTTATTCTCCCCCGGTGACCAATATTATGACCACTTTTTCGGCACTGGAACAATGATTATAGGATAATTGACCACCTTTTTTTTTCCAAAAAAAAATTGCTCGAATTTATATTGCTATAAAATCATTTACACGGAAGGACTGTAGAGAGTTTGGACAGCATACACTTGCCAGAGCTGTAACAGTCTAACAAAGCACCTTAAAGGACAAAGTAATCCATACTAGAGAGCTTAAAGAGATGAATTACATGAAGACGATGATCGCCCAGCCACCAACGTGTTCAAGTCCGGCTGAATCTGCGCTTCTGGATAGTGCATTAGAATGACAGCCTCATCCAAACAGGTTTAAGGAGGTAGTGGAGCTCTCGATCCCATGATCACTGTGATAGATTGAGAGCAGACCAGTCTCCCCGGTTAGGGCCCTCTTGGAGAGAGCATCAGCAGCCCGATTATGAGCACGAGAAACATGCAGAAAATGGATATTGGAGAAGCGCTAAATAAGGTCCCTCGTTTTATGCATCCAGCCAGCCAAATGGATGGAGTTGAGCCTGCCCTTGTTTGAGATCCAGTCTATTATCACTCTAGAGTCACCCTGGACATGTAGAGCATCGAGAGACCAGAGAGCGGAAAGAGTGAGCGTAGTCCATAAGCCCAATAGCTCAGCTTTTGTATTTGTGCCGGAGCCACAGTTTATGAACCAACTAGTGATTCTGGACTTATGTGACTTGAAAAATCCTCCAGCGCCGCAATTGGAGCCATTTGTCAGAGCAGCTCCGTCGAAAAAAGAAATAGAGTGACCCTCGGCCAAGTTGATGGACAATGCTCGTTGAGGGAGAAATCTGTCCATGGGCGTTTTCCAGTTGAAGGAGGCAATAATTTTGGAAAACACCCTTGGCGGAGAAGGCCTGGTATCCTCAAAAAGTACTCTGTTTCTCTCTAACCAGATTTGCCAGCAGAATTGGATCATCAGGCAAGGCGGGCTCGAAAATCTGGTAAGCCAACAAGAAAAGCTATCCATAATGGAGGAGCCACTCCAGGATGATTGAAAATTAAAATGCGCTGTAGTTCGGGACCAGACTTCTTTGGAAAATGGACAAAGCCTCAGAAGGTGAAATAGGTCCTCAGGGGGATAATTGACCACCTGATCGGCACTAGAACAATAGCATTGTCAGTAGAATTTCATTGACCCATACCAATAAGGAATATATTGTGAATATGAACTTCCATTGAGAAAACACTTGTTTGAACCTATAATTTATTCTTGATTCGTTATTTATCCTATCATAAAGTTTCATTGCCATGAATAACCAAAAGAAAGGATTCCCAAGGTTATAGGTCATATGGTTTTGTGACGAATGCTTGGTAAAATGGTAATCATGGACCAAATTTTCCATTGCATTCAAGTATGGGGTAACCGATAGTAGAATATTATTTAATGATTTACTTGACCAATTCTTCAGCTAATTATGTAGAAACATATGGTTTTCATGCAAAAAAACAAGTGCTCTGAGGGTGACATCAAATGGTGAGATTGCACTTTATATTTTAGGTCGATCAAATACCTACTATTAAGAAAACCTTAATATTTGTCTCAGTAAAACTTATGATAAAAATGATAAACTAGTAATAATCTTTAATAAATATGAAATAACCAAATGGAAACCATATTAAATGAATTTTTTTTAACTTCAATCGTTAAAAAAAATGTAAAATGCAAATAACGTGTTTATAAATATTAAAAATAAAATGCACATGTACCTCATTTATTCTCTTTAATAACCCTCATTACACTATAAGGTATTTTAAATGATTTGTATTGGATCATTATATTATTTTTTATCTATCTCGATGCTTTCAAAGTGGAAAAAAATGGAGGAATTTGCTTACAAAGTCATTTTAATGGCAAGTCCTAGTTTGGAAAATTGGGGTATGAAACCTTCCAGATCCATTTTGAGGAATTAAACAAAATGTTTTGGGGTTGTGATGTCCAAAACCAATGCCAACCCACTTTACGATGTTCTACACTTCGAGGCCTTTCCAACAGTGTATACCATGAATCAATCAAAGTTTGTATGCAAAAGTTACACTTCTCGCAAGTTAATCATCATGTTGACCACCATGGTACGAGAGGATGCCACATCAACCCCCATTATTCATGCATATGGGGCTAGCCACATGAGGAATTTCAAGAATAATTTATAAGGTTCAAAAAACTACCACAATTGAGGGTTGAGGAGGTAAAAAACCTACCCCTAGATGGATAATGGGCAATGTTAAATACCATGGTAAATATAGTGTGTCAATGTGTTTTAATGGTTGATTTGTTGTTATGTTATGAATCAGTTACAAAATGAATGGTGATGTAGATAATCATAACATGCATGCATAGTTAGATGAATGAATTAACACTAGCTTAGATGAATGAATAATAATATTGATGCATGAGGAAAATAACTAGTAGACAGTCCCAATCCCTTCCTAGACTACAAACACCTGAGTATTGCAGTCTACATATGTGCCACATTCACATCAAAAACCCTAACCCTAACATGGTTAGGCATGTCTACATATGCGCCACGTTGTTTTTCCTCCTTCTGCATGCTTCTTTTCCTTCTTTTTCTGCATGCTGCTTTTCCTTTTTTTTCATGCTTGCTGCTTTTCCGCCACCTATGGCGCACACTCCAAAAATAGGCCTACACCCAAAATAGACTTTCCTCCCAAAATAGGATTGCGCCAAAATGCCCCCAACACTGACATGTGGCTCATCCCGAGCCACTTTGCCTTAGTTCACACTCTGGATGGCAAGTTGCAACTCGTGAAACACTTTTGATAAGTGGGTGACTTTCTCTTTAACCTGGGTGATCTGCTCTACCAGCTTCTCCACACTCTAGGTTGTAATTATGTTCTCTGATAGCACTTGTCTGCATCCTACATGAATTTTCTCAATTGCCCCTTTCTATTCTTGCAATTGTTTGATCATCCTCTCAGCATCTTGTTGTAGTGGCTCCACTTGAGCCTGTCTTGCTTGCTTGTCGGCCTATGCAACCTTCAACTCCACCAGTAGGTTCTTCATATCTTGCGCACTCCTCATCCTCTTGAGGATGGACATTACCTTCTGCTGCTACTTTAAGTCCTGAATGTCGGTCATTATCTTCTCTTGTTTCTGGTCCAGCTACTGTATTTTCTCATCCTCTTCCATGTTGGTCCATATTTGAGCAATTTTGTCATATAGTTCTTGCATTGTCTTAGCTTCTTGCAAAATACTATCGATGTGAACAGTAGCCTCATGTTCCCTTTTCTCTCTAACTTGTGGAGGTGTTGAAGGCGTCAGTTTCTCCATGATATTTGTAATCTCCTTTTTGTACTGCTCCATGACCTGTGCAATCTTCTGAAACTTCCCTTTAGGCGTGTCTTCTGGCTCCTGTGCTCAGTCTGGGATGTTGTTGTAGACTGTTGTCAATCCCTTCTCCAAATTTTCTTATTGTTTCTTCTTCTCCTCCTTCTCTAGAGTCAATTGGTCACATGTAATCTATATCACCTCTATAACCTCCCTACCAACTTCCAATTTGGTGGAATCTGTGTGGGATTTGGATTAAACTTCCTACATAACACTTGCTTGTAGCGCGGATAATGCCTTTGTAGGTATCTGCACCATAACCAACTCAAGTTGGTCGATGTCCCCAACTGCATTTTTGGATGTGTGACCATGAATTTGTTCCTTACCTTCACCACTATCTCCACTATTTCCTCTTGTTCCTTCTGCGAAGGGGGTCGTTGTGTCTTTTTTGGTTGTTCTGTTGTATCTTGTTGCACTGTAAAAATATGTGTCCTTTGTAGAGTATCATGAATGTCCAATAACTTCTCCATGATCTCGTCCCTCTGCACCTTAGTTGCACGAACCACATCTTCCCCCTTGTCTTGGACTTTGTCTGCCACTAGCTCAGCATCATCCTCTATAAGGATCATGATAGGAGGCTTCTTAATGCATTTCATCTTATTGCATGTTTCCTCCTCCTGCGCTTCACTTCTCTTCTCATGTGAGGGTTATGCCCCATTCTTCTTCTTTTGTGCCTCCTCCTCTTGAGGCTAAGAGGTTTCTCCATTATTGACAACTCCCTTGACTTCTTCTCTGGATGTTGTTTCTTTGCTCCTTGGATTTTTCAGTGTTGTGCTACTTCCTTATGCTTGAGTGTGCTTTGCACCCTTTCTAGTATTGTCAGTCGAGCTACTTGTCTTTGTCGATGGTCCTGCGTTGTCTTGCTCCTTGGGTTTAGCTACTTCCTTTTCTACTGGAGCCTTCCACCTGTGGGCCATTACTTGATGATCCAATCAACCTCTTCCCTTGAGATATAGTATTGCATCTCCAACCATTTTTTCTTCGGATCCCTCGTGGTTTGGATCCACATAATGTGCATGGATGCCTTAAACCTATAAATCCCTTCGTACTCCTGGACCACCTCCACAAGAATTCACCATACATTCATTTTTCTCTATTATATGTCTTCAAGAATCATGGAAAACACCGTGTTATTTTCGTGTTGATTTTTAGTATCCTTGGCTGCTAGAGGGTTTCGTACCTAGTTGTGTAGCACTTTCCCTTCATGTCTAGAAAAGCCGAGAATTTTGGCTCCTGCAAAGTGACCAAAGCAATGAGGATGAGGATTCGGGAATAATGGAACTCATTTCCATTGTCCTACACATCCCGACAGTCAATCAAAAATGAGTTTAGCAGGTACAAATACCAACTAAGCATTACCCCTTTAGCGCATTGCGTGGCGACAACTATGACTGTTGCCAAAGATTCTTCTTTTCTGCATTTCCTTAGCAACTTGCAATCCATTAGCTTGTTGGCGAACTGTGTTGCAGGGTTTTTGATGTCTTTGAGGATGATACCCCTATTCCTCCTGTTGGTTCCAAACTACACCTTTACTATCTCAGCAATCTCTTTTTCTCGTGTTTTGTTTCCAAGTATTTTTTGGGTTGCATGCCAACAGCGGGAAACCTTGTAATTTTGGTAATCAGGACCATGTCAATGGGGACTGGCCTATCCATCCATAGGATACCCCCATGTACCATATCCAATAATTGTTTGATGCATAGACCCACATTCTTATTGTGCCCAAAGTGCGGTATTTCCAGAAGGTTCACGATGCCAAAATTGTAAAGCCCCGTTATCCACTGTGTTGGCTCCATGATGGGTCTTCCTAGGGGTCCTATCTCCCCCATGTCTTCCACATAATTTTCCTCTTCCACCTCTAGAAACTTTTCCACATCATGAACATCGTGGTCAAAATATCTCAACTTTGGCACTTTCCCAAGCATATCCTCCACTCTGACCATGACATCCGGGATGTATGGTAGTGTGATTTCGGCTGTGTCCTACGGCTTTCTTTTATGGCCGATGGATGGGTGGCCTTCTGCTGCCATTTAGATCAGGTTTTTCTCTTCCCCCTTGGAATCTGGTTGATTTGTGATATCCTCGACCAACACCTCCTCTGCATCATGACCTAATTGTTGGCCCTTCACTTCATCGGGTTTGGCAGGTGTTTCTGGGTTAGGGTTTGTACTACCATTTGGGTTTGTGGAGCTCTGACCCATTTATCCTTGTGTAGTTTTTGAGGTTTCATCCTCTACCCTCATCGGGCTAAGAGACTCTATCACCGAGGTTGTGACATCCTCCAATTCGACCACCTTCTCCAACTCTTTCATTCATTCTTTCCTTCATCTAGCTTGTCGCGTAAACCTAGTATAATGTCCTAGGACTCCAACCTTTGGAGGTTTCATGTTGGATATAGAGTGGTCACTTATTATCTTCCTCACACAATTTCGTCTTGGTTGCACTCTTCAACACTCTATTCACTCAAAAATCGTTAAGTATCGAACTTGCCTGTGCTTTTACCGCTTTATAGACCCGGTCATTACTGCTCTGTCGTATTGTTCACTTTTTCCAGTCATTTGCATAATGCCCAAATTTTTCTTGCGTGCAGTCTTTAAAATTATGTCACACCATTTGTTGCACGATGCATTCCTGAATCACTTATTCTTGCTCATAAATTCTTTTTGGTTTTTTCTTCATTTTTTTGTTTTTATCTTTTCTTCTTTTTTCTACTTTTTATGTCTTTTCATAAGTTTTCATTCCTACTTTCTACTATAGTACACTATGTTAGCTCCCAAAATGAACCCGTCCCTTTGGTCACATTTTGTGGTGGATAGCATGGCTATTGGTAGTTTTCTTAAATTATTTTTGATTTTTTCTAAGCTGCAAGGTTTAGGTTTTGATTTTGTTTTAGGAATAAGATGACCCACAAAAGTCTTCTTTTCAAAATTTTCATAATTTGCTTTCAACAGCTAACGTGGGTCCAAAAGATGAGTGTTAGTTGCTAAAAGTGGCGACTTTCAGCAGCTAAGGAGCGTCTCTCACAAGTCTGTGCGCTGGTGAAAGTGTTGAATTTCAAAATATCCAAAGAAGCATGGTCGTGGGTGGTGCGCTGCTGAAAGTGAAGACTTTCCACAACTACGGAGCAGTTCTTACGGGATCGTGCACTGATGAAAGTGAAGACTTTCAACAGCTAAAGGGAGTTTTCCACAGGATCATGCGCTGGTGAAAGCGGTAAGTATCAACAGATAAGGGGCGTTTTCCACGGGTCGTTGGTTGGAGAAAGCAGGAATCACGTGCGTGTTATCCACGTTTCTAAAAGCTAATGATGATATGATCATCCCACGTCATGCAAATCCAAATCATGCACTGATGAAAGTGGGTAATGATGGAAATTCAGTTTTGCACGTCAAAATAGGATTACGATGCGGATCTAGTTCAGTGACGCATGCTGCACACTCATGGTGTCGGAAATGGTAATTTCGAATCCAGCAACTCAGGTACATAGGTGTACTGCCGGGCTGACAACATCAAATCAGGTCATTGTTTCCATATCACACATTGTTCATGAAGATTTGTTAAAGTTTCAAATGTTAGGAAACAGAGCCGATTCCCGAGTGCTTTCAACAGCGCAAAACCTCGGCTCGAACAACAGTTGCAGGGGTTTATATACCAAATTGTTGGGGTTTTCAAGCTACAGAATGGCGAGGAGACGCAGTGGTTCTCTACTCAGAAAAGAGCTGGACAACCTATCCTTTTTACAGACAAACCCCGAAGTCCAGAAACATTTTTCAAATGCAGGGTGTGTTGAATTTGTTGAGAGGTTGCAAAATGGGTGCCACCAGTTGACAGCAGAAGCTTTTGCCAAAACTTTCGATGGGAATAAGGCTCGTGTTGGGTCCTTGGAGATCTTAGTAGATGAATCTGCCATTGCTGCAGCGACCAGCCTACCAAGGACGAGCCAGAGTTGGTTCAAAACCACTGCCACCAAAAACTTGAATTTCAGGGCTTATTTAAAGGAAGAGTTCAAGCACAACACATGGAAGAAGGGCATGCCGGTTTCCTATCTTGAAGAGGAGTGGCAGGAGCTGTTTAAGGGGATCCAGCTCTACATTACCTCAGAGGGCAGGTATGACCAACTCATGATGTATCATTTTAAGCTCCTGGACCATTTTACAAGAAAGACTCTTCTCAATTTACCTTTTTTCTTACATAAGAGTTTAACTAAGGTCTGCAAGAAAATCAGGGCTCAACCCCTAAGTATGAAGAATACTTTGCGCCACTTCGGCCTCATTAAATTGATCATTCTGGAGGAATTAAAACAGCAGGGAAGGAGCTGGCAACATTTTCTATTCTGGGAGGGTTTTGAAACATAGACTCAGCCTGTAAATGAACATGGGAAAGGATCAAAGAAACAGCTAACTCCTCAAAGTAATTCAAGGAAGAGGAGGACTTTGCCAGGACCTCCAGAAGATAGAATCTCTGGAGTGAAGTCCCGCAGGTCAAAGAAAAGGTTAAGCTTTGAAACCACTGCAGAACAGCCCACAGAGCAGCTTACAGAGAAGAGAACCAATATATTAAACTTGCTCTATACAGATTTAGAATCATAGCAACAGGATCAATGCCCTGTCACCAAGAGTCCTGAGCCGTCAACTGAGTTTGCACAAAAATATGAGACCTTCACTCATACAGAGGAAGGAGAAACATCAAAAAGCTCCAAGTCAAATAAATCTTAGAAAATCAAACATCTGAAAGAGGTAATTGCTCAGCAAGAGGTTTTGGAACGGGTGATCAAAGAAAGGTATAAGAATTTGTCTGATAACTTCGCCAAAACCAATGTTGCGTTTGAGAGATTGGCTCGGGAAAGTGTTAAAGAGAAGAAAAGAAACCAAAAACTCACCAAAGATTACAATAACCTATGGTGGCTTTCCAAATGCATTAAAAGGCAGATAAGAAGATTGAAACAAAAACTAAATCAAAAATCCCATCCAGATTTGAAGGTACTTGCCCAAGTCGTTGTTAATATGCAAGGTGAGAAATCAGAGACACACTGAGTTTTGATGGAATCAAAATTTTGAAGGTGAAAACTCGTTTTGGGTGCAGTCAGAGCTTTCATCAGCGCGAAGCGATATTTTTGACCCGTTAGCTGGTGAAAGGCAACGCTTTCACCAGCTAACTCGCGAAATATTAAACGAGTTAGTTGTTGAAAGATGGAAAATAATTTTTTGAAGCTAGGGATAGAACAGGTCATTTCTCACAGGTTTTGAAGGAGTTTCAGAGTATCAAGAGACTATTAGATCGCATGCAAGGGACTCAGCATCAGAGGTTCGAGAGAATTTTGGGAACACATGCAAAACAACTTCCTCAAAAATCGACCATGAACGTTGGAGAAATCCAACTGTCCAGACAGGTGTTTTGCCACATTGCATCACATCAAAGATTCCAGGAGCTGAAGGATGCAGATGGCAAATGTTTGAAATCAAAGACAATTTGAGTGCTAAGTTTAGTTGTTAAGTCTTTATCTTCAAAGTTGTTTAGTTAGATTTGAATTTCTTTTATTAAATACGGATCCATGTTTTTAGGATCTGTAAAACAGATTGTAAGAGGCTATAAAAGCCTATTTTTGATATAAGATCAGGGTTCAAACTGGGAGATATTTTATGCCACTGTATAGACTCTTTTTGCAAAAATAAAGTTCAATTTCCTTTCGTTTACAATATCAGAATTGTTCATCTTTCATTTCCTGTACTTGGTTTCAGTTTATTTTAGTTCATGAAGACTGTTATCTCTTTATTGAGCTCATAGACTTGAAATTAAAGGATTCCTCTCTATCTTGTATTCAGCCCTGCATTTATTTGTATTTGGCAGTCAAGAATAGTATTCTTCATCCCCCTTTCAAATTATCTGATCTGATTATTGTTTCCTGAAAGAACTGCTTCTTTATATGTGTGATGAGTGTTTATTTCCTTGAATCATTAAAGACCCCATTGTCCCAAACACATAAAAACCATTATTTCTAAGTTACCAAGCACCTTTGGTCTACAACCACAAAGGGTTTCTTGGAGTGATAACAAATTGGCGTCGTTGCCGGGGAGACGGAATTCAAGCTCTACTTTCATGGGATACGACACAAAGCTGATCTTTGATGATAGACAAAGATTAGAAATTTTCAGTTGGTTGTAATCATCTATCTGGCGACTCCACAAGTTCATCCTGGCTCCTAAGAGGATCAGTACTAGGGAGAATCCTCAAGAATCACCGATCACACCAGTGTCCAATCCAGAATCAATTCTCAGAAAAGGAAAG
>SNQJ01S0179634.1:0-19508 GCA_010110895.2 Picea sitchensis | reverse complement strand
GTATGTTACTTATTCTTGCCTCTTAGTAAATTCAATATTTAAAACTTAAGGAAAGCGTCCTATTCTGTCTTGTTTTGTTCTAGATCCAGGTGGATCTAGGGAGATCGGTTTGTGTCCGCACTTACGGATTTATCCATAAACAAGTTCCATCTAGCAGCAAAACCATTTGTTGGATGCTTGGGCTGACCCAGGTTCTGATCTCAATAGGTTTCCAAAAAAACCCTCAAAACTATCGACCCTCTTGGTAAACCAGAAGGAAACGTTGCACACAGAGTGCACAACACAGTCTCGCCCAAGAAATCTTTATGGGGGACTGAAATACTTAGGTGTTTGCAGTCTAGGAAGGGATTGGTATTATCTGTTGGTTCTTTTCCTCATGCATCAATATTATTATTCATTCATCTAAGCTAGTTTTCATTCATTCATCTAACTATGCATGCATGCTATGATTAGCTATATCACCATTCATTATGTAATTGTTTCATAACATAACATCAAAGAAACCATTCAAACACATTAACACACTAGATTTACCATGGTTCACCCCCCCTAGGGCTACGCCCACAAAGATCTGTCTCTTATGCTCTTTTATTCATTCTTCTACAAAATATGTGTTGCACACGTTACATTCTTTGGGATTACAATTAAAAATGAGGGTAAGTACCCTATGTGATTCGGAATAGATCACACCAAGCTCCACATCCTACGACCTAATCCTCAAAATATAGCTTATTCAAATCAACACTATATCTCCTCAACTAATCAACCAATAACAAACCTCTCCTAGACCTCCTAGGCCTTTATTTATATTATTCTACTAGATTATAGCCATTACATTCACGTCAAAAACCCTAACCCTAACATGGTTAGGTCTGTCTGCATGTGCGCCATGTTGCTTTTCCTCCTTCTGCATGTTGTTTTTCCTTCTTTTTTTGCATGTTGTTTTTTCTTCTTTTTTCTACCTGCTACTTTTCCGCCACCTATGGCGCACGCTCCAAAAATAGGCCTATGCCCAAAATAGACTTTCCTCCCAAAATAGGCTTGTGTGAATAACTTTTGTAGTTGAAAGTGCCACTACAGACTATATTTTGCTCTTCCAAGTGATTTCTCCTCCAAACAAGTTAAACACATACCCTCTTGTAGATATCCTACGATTTGGATCTCCAACCTAGTCTGCATCCACAAAGCCATGTATTTCCAACACTTTGTCCAATCCTGGTCTTCCTTGGTAGCATAATCCATAGCTAGCAGTGCCATGTAAATAAATGAAAACCCTCTTTACTCATGTCCAATTCTCCTTCACTGGTTTTGACATATACCTTCTCAAAAATCCCACTACATGTGCAATGTCTGGTCTAGTATAGACCATGGCATACATCAAGCTGATAACTGTCCTCGCATATGGAGCACAAGACATGTCCTCCTCTTCCTGTGTCTTGGGACACTGATCCGCAGATAAATTTACACCTACGGGAATAGGGACCCTTACCGGTTTACATTCTTGCATATTAAACCTCTGCAATATTGTCTCAACATATTTTCTCTGATTTAACTAGAGTTTCTTATTTTTATGATCTCTTTTGATTTCCATGACCAAAATGAAATTTGCAACACCAAGATCCTTCATATCAAATTTAGAGGACAACTGAGTTTTCACATCTTGGATAATCTCTTTGTTGTTTCCTATCAGCAACATGTCATCCACATACAAGACCAAATAAATCAAATGATCACCAATTAATTTAAAATACACACATTGATCCTATTTGCTTCTTTTGAAGCCAAGTCCCAACATATAAGTATCAAATTTTTGATACCACATCCTTGATGATTTTTTTAAACCATATAGGAACTTTTTTCAGCTTGCATACCAACTCCTTCTTTCCCTTCAAAACAAATCCTTATGGCTTCTTCATATATATTTCTTCTTCCAGATCCCCATGTAAGAATGTTGTCTTCACATCCATCTATTCTACTTCAAAATCAAATGCAACAAAAACAAATAACATAAATCTAATAGAATTAAACTTGGCAACAGGAGAAAAAATCTCACCAAAATCAATTCCCTCAACCTCGGAATAACCCTTTGCTACTAACTGAGATTTGTATTTCTCCACTTTGCCTTCTACATTCAGCTTATTTTTAAATACCCATTTGTTGCCAATGGGATTTATTCCAGTCAGAAAATCCACTAGTTCCCAAGCTTCATTCTTATCCAAGGTTGTCATTTCTTCAACCGTGGCCTTTTTCCATAGTTTTCTATCCTCTAAATCCACTGCCTCCCTAACATTTCTAGGTTCTTCATCAGTAATAGACAAAGAAAAATTTGAACGGAAATCAGATGGAGTATACCTTTCAGGTAGCCTTTTTTCCCACATTGAACTCCTCAATATTGGAGTATGAGGATCTTCTTATTCTGATTCATTTTCTTTTGTAGAGTCTGATTCGTTATCCTTTGGCTCAAACTCTATTTTCTCTGGTTATTCCTTACTTGGTAGGACTTCCTGTTTGAAAACATCCTTCATTTCTCTAAATAACACATCTTGACTATACACAATATTCTTAGTTTTTGGGTTCCAAATCTTATAACCTTTAAGACCATCTTTATACCCAATAAATATACACTTTTTAGCCTTCTTATCTAGCTTACTCTTATTTTCCTTTGGAACATGAACATAGGTCTCATAGCCAAATACCTTGAGATGTGTCAGAGAAGGTTTCTTATCATTCCATACCTCTTGTGGAGTCTTTTCATCAAGTGCTGACGAGGGTGATCGGTTGATTAGGTAACATGCAGTACCCACTACCTTTGCCCATAATTCTTTCCCTAACCTGACACAACTAAGCATGCACCTTTCTTTTTCTATCAGTGTCTTGTTCATCCTTTCTACAACTCCATTCTGCTAAGGTGTATATGGAGTAATATTCTTCCTTGACATACCACACTTTTTACAGAATTCTTCAAATTCAGCCCCTTAGAACTCTCCACCATTGTTGGCACAGGCCTATTTTGGGAGAAGAAAGTCTATTTTTGGTGCATGCTTATTTTTGGAGAGAAGGAGCTATTTTGGAGCACGCATCATAGGTGGCAGAAAAGAAACATGCATAAATATGGAAAAGAAACATGCAGAAGGAGGAAAAGCAGTGTGGAGCACATGAAGAAAGACCTAACCATGTTAGGGTTAGGGTTTTGATAAGAATGTAATGACTATAAGATAGTAGAATAGTATAAATAAAGACCTAGGGAGTCTAGGTAGTGGTTGGTTTTTATTATTGTTGAGTCGAATAAGTCAGTTTCGAGGGTCAGGTCACAAGCTGTGGAGCCTAGTGTGATCTTGTACCTCACAAAGGGTAATTACCCTCCTTTTGATTGTAATCATGAATACGTAATGCGCGCAACACAAATTTTGTAGAAGAATGAATAAAAGAGAAGAAGAGAAAAATATTTGTGGATGTAGTCTCAAGGGGGGTGAACCATGGTAAATCCACTGTGTTAATGTGTCTAAATGATTGTTTGGATGTTATGTTATGTATCTGTTAAAGAATGAATGGTTAAATCTGATTATAATGGTATGCATGCATAGTTAGATGAATGAATACTAATGTTAATGCATGATGCAAAGTATAAAAAGGTAGTCCCAATCCCTTCGTAGACTGCAAACACCTGAGTATTGCAGTACCCCATAAAGCTATCTCGGGTGAGACTGTGTTGTTCACTCTGTGTGCAACATTGGCTTATGGTTTAGTAGGAGGGCTGATAGTTTGAGGGTTTTGTTGGAAACCTATTGAGATCAGAACCTAGGTCGGCCCAAGCATCCAACAAATGGTTATGTTACTAGTTGGAACTGCATAGGATTGATTGGAAGGGAGTTGTGGAAGAAAAGAACAGAGAATGAAATCATATAAGGGAATGTTCAGGCCATGGATTCCAACGAAGGAGGATATTCAAATATGGTTAAGGACAAAGGAACTTGAGTTTGCACAGAAATACAATATAAAACCTAAATATACACTGCGTAAATATCTTGACAAATATGTGTTTAGCGACTTGCATGAAGTATTTTTCTTTGATTTCCTGCATCTGTTGAAGGAGTGGTTATTGAGGTTTAAGGACAATCATCCTATGAATCTGATAAAAAAGATATAGTTTCATCCTGTGGAGATCACACAGTTACAACAAGTCAATAATAAATTTGTGTGCACAATAGATTTTTTGGTTATACAGTATTATTGCAGAGTCCCTTCAGAAAATACTGTTGCATAGCATAATTTTCTGAAGGGACCCAGATGTAGGTACATCAGATCACTTTATACTTCTATCAAGATTTTATTATATGACAAAGGCATGATGACTATGGAATGAGACAATGAAAATTCCTTGAGTGCATGGGGGAAGGGGGGAAGCACTAACGGGAGTTTGAGATATGGACGGGGAGATGGATAAGGGGAAGAAAAAGGAGGCCATGGACCCAATCATGATGGATGTAGACCATACAAAGAAAATAATGGAAAAAGATGGAAAAACACACAGTGATAAACCTTACCAGTATAAAATGAATAATAAAAAGAGGTCCATGGATGACATAGAGGGCTTGGTGAGTGACGAAGAAGAGGTAGAGGATCTTCAAGCTATGGAGAAGATTGACGAAATATTGTGTGAAAAATATGAAAGGAAAACAAGAGGTCCAGGGTAAATAATAGAAGGCAGAACTCCAGTCCAGATCACAATCATTATGGAACCTACAACCCCATGTGCGACTAATACACCTAAAAGAACACCAACTTTTAGACAACTGAATTTTAGTAGAAGAGGAGAAACATGTTAGGGGGCCAATAAAGGACAAACAACTAGGGGAGAAATCTCATGAAGTAATAGTCAATTATCTACACCGCGTGGAGGCAGTAGTTCAACATAGTTCAAAATGGCAGGACTAGATTCCACCATCATATTACCAAAGTTTTGGGGCGAGGCATCAATGGACCCTGAAAAACAACTATTTATCTTTGAAAAGATATGGGAATCAAATCAGATCATAGATGAGGATACACAATTCATGCAATTAGTTATAACACTTATAGACCATGTGCTAGACTGGTACATGATCATGGATGTAACCAATCCATATGGAGCACCTAAAATTGTCGTAGAGGTGAAAAAGCTACTGGTAAATGAGTTTCAGAAACCAAGCTCAGAGGGCTAGTACATGAATGAAATTATTGAAATCAGGCATAAACCAGGTGAGTCTGTCTAGGAGATTGATCAAAGGTTCAAACATCTGAAAGTTAAGTTGAAGTATTATATTATTGACATGCAACATAGGAAGTTATTTGTGTACTCACTATTACCACACTTGAAGTATCCTTTGAGACAACATAAGTTTAAAACTCATGCAGAGGCCATGCAAGCAACCCTGTAGTTTGAAGAAAACTTGTATCAACATATAGATCCAGGAATAAAAGAGATGAAAGAGGATATGAAGAATCTCACACTTCAATTGAACCAGAATAAGGGGAAAGAGAAGAGAGAAGTTGTTTGGTGTACATTATGCAGGACATAAGGACATCATAAGAATGAATGTCCAACTTTTGCGCAGTACTTGGCAGAAGGGGTGCCAATAGAAGGACCATGGTGTGAGATTTGTAAGACACATGGGAATGATCCATATCATTGTCCAATGATGCAGAAGTATAAGATAGTGTCAAAAAGTTTGTACTGCAAATTTTTCAAATCAGTGGGTCATGATGATAAGGAGTGTAGAACGCTAGAATTGATGTGAGAAAGAACTTTAGACACCTATAGGGTGCAATCATAAATGATGACAGTCCAATCTGCACCACAATTCAACAATGTACAACCACAATTCAACCTCGTGCAGCCACAGTACAACAATGATTAACCATAGTATAATCCTGCATAGTATAACCATGTACCCCAATACAATGCACCACGAGGAGATAGAGGTGGATTCAGATATGGAGGCCAAGGAAGAGGAGGATTTGGATGAGGTAGAGGGTAGGGTAGTCTGCCACAACTTCCAACAACCAGGATATTATGTAAAATACTTTCCACTTCCACCTGTGACATGCATGTATTGTCGCACACCATACCATGACATAGAAGATTGCCCAACACTATTGGGAAAAATACAGGAAAAAAGGAACTAGAACAATCAGAATGTCCAGTGGATTTCTACAAAAGAAAGGGATGATGGGAAAAACATTAATATAGTTACTCGAGGAGGAGCCAAGACATGATCTGATGCAACAAAAAAAGATCCAACTCAACACCAATGGGTAAAGAAGTATATTGATCCATGGAAGCATTTTGATGCGTAGAAAGAAAAGGAAACATTTAAGGAGGCTAGACAAGAGATTCTAAAAGAGAACATTGTGTCTACATCAATTACACAACAAACTCGGGATCCACCAATGTTTGAGATTCCATATTCAATGGATCACACCAACAAAGGACAACCTTTAGATCAAGTAAGTAACATAAATACTTTTTTGCAATCCCGTGTTAAGTTATTGGATGATCCATCATCCCTTAAGGTCTTATAGAATTTTCTAGAAAGATGCAACACATAAGTAGAAGGGAAATTAGAGCAGAAGACAGTCAAACATCTCCATACAAGAAGAAGAACAAGTAGGGAATTTAGGCTAAATTCCAACATTGGAGATTTCAATATGGGAGATATCATACTTGATTCAGGCTCTGAAGTAAACGTCTTACCTAAAACGACATGGCAGTGTATGGGGGAACCCACATTAGGATATTCACATGTCCAATTGAAATTGGAAAATTAGCATAGGGTGCTACCAATTGGAAGATTTAAAGGGGTGACAATAGACTTGGATGCAGTGTGCACTCTGGTAGATTTTGAACTGATAGAGATAATAGATGCCACAACACCCTACCCAACATTACTTGGATTGGATTGGGAATTTGATAATCAGGTTGTGATCAATCTGAAGACAAGGAAAATGACTTTTGAATCAGGAGAGTACAGAGTGATTGCACCATTGGATCCATCAGAATGAGAAAGTTTTGTAGAGGTGACATGTCTGGACTTGGAATAAATAAATAAGTTATATAGGACTACCACGCAAGAAGAAGATTGTGTCAACCCAATTGTAGATTGGGTACTCAGCTGGAGAAGCATTACATCATGTGCTTCAAAATCAAACATAGGTCTAGAGAACTGGAAACAGAGACTACATGAAGTCTCCACAAGGAGGTGCACAAGAATAGATTGCACAGTAAGGTGGGTTGGTACAGAGATCAGGGAACCTCCCACTTTTCATGGTTTGAATGACTTGGAATAATTACTGACCAATTATGAGGAAGAAATTTTGGAAAATTAGAGGTTGTTAGCCCTGGATATTGCACTCAAGGAAACACCTGCTAGATGGTAGAGCGTGCATAAGGAAATAATTCAGAACTGGTATCATTGTAAAAGGTTACTGCACATTAGATTTGGCGTAGAACAGGGGAGAAAGACATTGAAAAAGTATGATGGGCGAGGAAGACCAACCGAGCACCTAGAGAAATGCATAACACAATGGAGGTTGACACCACCAGGGGAATGACCTCATCACTTCATTCATACATTGGAAGGGATCCTAGGGAAATGGTACATATAACAGGAGATGCGCGAAGGCACTACAGAATGGACAGTATTACAAAAAGCAATTGTGGTAAATTTCTCATTTGAGAATGAGAACCCCAACATTGATTCATCTCTGAACATGATATAGGGAATGATATTTTTTTAGGAACCTGAGGCAGAGAGTATAACAAAATATCAACAATAGAACAAACATACAGTGAAATATTTACTCTCATGTTATCATGTCACAGAGGAAGAACTAGATGAAGATGATCCACACAACTTCTAAATCAAAAATATTGAAGGAGAAAGAGAGGTGGAAGGTCCATCTCTGGAGTCAGAGGCATTTGTTGCACCAATCAAGGTCAAGAAATTCAACATTGGGACATAAGAGAATCCTAAAATGGAAAGCATTGGAGACTACTGGGATGAGCAAACACTAGAAAGGATATCATAGTTACTGTGTGAATACAGTGACTTGTTTCTAGCAAACTTTACAAAGATGAAAGGAATAGCAGGTGAGATGAAGATACCCATAAAGCTAGATGCTAGAACTGTTAGATAGATACCGTACATGATGAATCCAGTGTATAAGAAAAAAGTGAAAGCAAAACTTGACCGGATGTTAGAAGTTAGTATCATAGAGCCAGTCGAGGAATCTGAATGGATCAGTCCCATGGTAGTCCAGGAAAAGAAGCAAGGGGGGATAAGGATTTGTGTAGATTTGAGGAAATTAAATGATGCTTTATTACATGATCCTTTCCATACCCCTTTTATAGATGAGGTCTTGGAGAATGTGGGACGTCAAGAATCATATTCATTCACAGATGGATTCTCAGGTTATCATCAGATCAAAATAACTCCAGAGGATAGGCATAAGACTAAATTTTATACAGAATGGAGATCCTATCAATATACAGTTATTCCCTTTGGATTGAAGAATGCACCAACCATCTTTTCAAGGGTGTTCATAGTTGTTTTAAATATTTCATACATAAGTTATTAGAAGTATATTTGGATCACTGAGTTGTTTTTAGTCTTTTGAAAGATCATGTGGAAGTCCTAAGACTAATGTTGGAAAAATGAAGGCGATGTCAGATATCATTAAACATCAAGAAATGCATTTTTGGCACACTTTTTGGGATATTGTTGGGACATATAGTGTGCAAACAGGGTTTATTGGTTGACCCTGCTAAGATTGTTGTAATTGTGAACTTACCACCACCAAAGTCAGTGTGCTAGTTAAGAGCCACACTTGGACATACAAGATACTACATAGAGTTTATCAAAGGGTATGCACAAATTATTGCGTTGATGGAAAAGCTATTGAAGAAGGACACCAAATTACAGTGGAACGAGGATTGTCAATAGGGATTGGATACCTTGAAGGAGAATATGGTGACAGCACCTATCTTAGTGTTTCCATATTGGGAAAAGACATTTCATGTGCATGTAGATGCATTAGCCATAGCACTTGGAGAAATTCTAGCGCAACCAGGAGAAGGTGAATTAGATCATCCTATAACATTTGCAAGTAAGAAATTATCAGAATCAAAGCAAAGTTACGACACCACGAAAAGAGAAGGTCTATCCATGGTATATTCACTACATAAATTCAGACATTACTTATTTGGTAAGAATTTTAAAATGTTCACACATCATTCTGCCCTCAAATATCTAATCAACAAGCCAGTGTTGGGGTGAAGGATTTGTAGATGGATGTTGTTATTCCTGGAATTTGATTTTGAAGTAATATTCAAACCATGGAAGTTGAATGCAGAACCTTATCACTTTTCAAGGGTAACCAATGGAGAAGAACATACTAAATTGGAAGAAAACTTCATTGATGCACATTTATTTTCAGTATAGGTAGTTGATGAGTACTTCGTTGATGTCATTGAATTATTAAGTACATGAGTTCAAGTTGTGCCAAAAGAGTTTAGTACTACACAGAAGAAAAATATGGTAGTCAGAGCTGCGAACTATTAACTCATTGCATGACATTTATACAAGATGGGCACATACAACATCTTGAGAAGGTGTGCATTGGAACATGAACGGACCATGGTTTTAGAAGAATATCATGAAGGTATAGTTGGAGGACACTATGCAGGAAAAGATACCACATGTAAGGTATTGCGCACAGGTTTATGGTGGTCAACAGTTCATAAAGATGTGAAGGAATATTTCTAGAACTGTGATGTCTGTCAGTGAGTTGGAAAACCCAACAGGAGGGATGAGATGCCCCTAATACCCCAAGTAACTCTTCAAGTATTTTACAAGTGGGAAATAGACTTTGTCGGACCTATTAATCCACCAGCAAGAAGGTTAGGAGCACGATACATCATTACTATGAAAAAATACTTAACTAGATGGGCAGAAACAACATGATTCAAGGATTGCAACGCAAAGACAACAACACACTTCTTATTTGAGCAAGTGATCATAAGATTTGGATGTCCCATGATTTTGATGAGTGACCAAGGCACCCATTTTATTAATAGTACCATACATGCTATGAATGAAGAATTTGAAATCTATCACCAGAAGAGTACACTATATCATCCTTAGGCAAATGGGACAACATAAGATTTAACAAGATTTGGAAGAATTCTTTGACAAAGATCTGCAATGTGAAGAAAGATGATTGGGATTTAAAAATACCAGTAGTATTATGGGAATACATGACTACATGCAAGAATTTGATAGGACATACACCATTCAGATTGGTGTATGGACATGAAGCAGTGGTGCCATTAGAATTTTTGGTACCTAGTCTATGTGTAGCAACAATTACAAATATGATAGAAAGAGGCGTAGTACAAGAGAGGTTAAGTCAATTAATGGAACTGGAAGAAGACAAGATTTTGGAAGGATTCCACCAAGAGGTACATAAAGCAAGGGACAATTCCTAGCATGGCAGACACATAAAGAAGAAGATCTTTAAGGTGGGAGACCTAGTTTTTCTCTATGATAGTAAATTTTTGCAACATCCTGGTAGGTTCATAATGCATTGGCTAGGGCCATATGAAGTGAAGTATGTCACAGATGGAGGATTTGTGAAAATCAAGGAATTGATAGGAGCATATATGAAAGGAATGATGAATGGCAGTCGACTAAAACTGTATAGGGACAATTGACCTACAAACTCTCAATAGTTGCATCGCGGTAAGGAAACCACGTATATAGTGTACTATAGTATATATTAGGAGAGAAAAACTTATAAAAAGAAATAAAAAGGAGAAAATGAAGAAAAAGGAAGACAAAAGAAGAAAAATACAAAAAGAGGAGGAAGTTGGTTGAACAACAAAAACGTGGAAAAAGTCGCGTGCAACAACTGATGCGATAAAATTTGGCAGACTACATGCAGGAAAAATTGGACACTGTGCAAATGCACAGAAAAAGTGAAAAATACGGCCAAACATTTATGACTGGATTTATAAAGAGAGGAAAGCATAGGTTAGTAAGGCACTAAGAAATTTTTAGAGAACAGAGAGAATTCACGATACTGAACTAGGAGAAATTGGGTAAGGATGATAGCACTTGACTAATCAAGCCGACAACATGACACCTCCAAATGTTGGCACTCCAGGGAAATATGTTAGGGTTACTCAATAGAGCCAAAGAAGAAAGGAAAGGATGGTGGAGCCAGAGAATGTCGTAGAGCTGGAAGATGTCACTACCTTGGAGACATAGTCGCTCAACTCGATGAGGGTAGAGGAGGAAACCTCAACAATTGCACAAGGAGAAATGGGTCGAGTTTCACAAACCCAAATGGCAGCACAAATCCTAACCCAAAAACACCTGCTAAACCTAAGGAAATGAAGGGCCAACAACAAGTCCATGACGAAGAGGAGGTGTTGGTCGAGGAAATCACCAACAACCTAGAAACTAAGGGAGAAAAATATGACATGACATAAACAACGACAGAAGTCCAACCTGTCATTGGCCAGAAAAGAAAGGATAAGGACGCCATAGAGATCACACTCCCATATATCTCGGACAGAGTGGTCACAGTGGAGGATATGCTCGGGAAAGTGCCCAAAATTAGATACTCGGACCATGACATTTGAGACGCGACAAAGTTTCCATACCTAGCAGAGGGAGGTTATCTAGTAGACACAGGGAAGATAGGACCCCTAGGAAGACCCATCATGGAGCCCGCATAGTGTATAACATGGATATACAACTCTGGAATCATGAACCTCATGGACATACTACACTTCAGGCACAGTAATAACATGGGCATGTGCGCCAAACAACTCTTGGCCAGGGTGCATGGAGGCATCTTATGGATGGATAGGCCAGTCCTCATTTATGTGGCCTTGATCGCCAAAATCACAAGGTTTACCATTGTTGGCGCGCAACCCGGAAAATACTTGGAAAACAAAATGCGTGAAAATAAGATCGTTGAGATAGTAAAGGCACAGTTTGGAACCAATAGGGGAAACATGGGTATTCTCCTCAAATAAATCAACAACCCTATGAAGTGTTTCACCAGCAAGCTAATGGCTTGCAAGTTGCTGAGGAAATGCAGGAAAGAAAAGGCTCCAACATGAGTCATAGTAGTCTCCTCGCAGTGCACAAAAGGGGTCATGTTTAGTTGGGCATCATACCCCCTAAAACATTTCTTGATCGATTGCTAGGATGCGCAGGATAATGGAACTGAGTTCCATTATTCCTGGCTCCTCATCCTCATTTCTTTGGCCACTTGGAAGGAGCCAAAATTCTTGTCTTTTCTAGATAGGAAAGGGAAGTGCTACACAACCAGGTGCAAAACCCTATGGAAAGCCAAGGATACTAAAAATCAATAGGAAAATAGCACGGTGTTCACCATGCTTCTTGAATATATACAATAGAGAACGACCAATGTATGGCACATTCCTGTGGAGGTGGTCCAGTAGTATGAAGGTATTTATAGGTTTAATGCATCTAGGAATCATATGTGGATCCATTCCACAAGAGATCCGAAGAAAAAATGGTTGGAGATGCGGTACTACATCTCAAGGGAAGAAGTGGATTGGATGACTAAAGACTGACCCTTGTAGTGGAAGGTGCTAGTAGAAAAGATAACAACCAAGTCCAAGGAGAAAACATAGGCAGGACCATCAACCAAGACAAGTAGCCCGAATGTCAACACCAGGAAGATTGCAACACACACTCAAGCATACCGAAGTAGTGCAACACCAAAGAGGCCAAGGAGGACATAAATGGTGTCCAAAGTAGAAGTCAAGGGGGGTTCCAAGAATGGAGAAACATCTCAGGACGAAGAGGCAGAGGCACAAACGAATAAGAGTGGGGAGCATCCCTCACAAGAAAAGATAAATACATCGCAGGTGGAGGAAACATGCAAGAAGATGAAATACACCAAGAAGGCCCCAGTCATCACCATGATAGAGGACGATGTTGAGCTAGTGGTAGACAAAGTTGAGGACAGGGGAGAAGATGTGGTCTTCATAGTTGAGGCACAGAGGGAGGTGATCATGGCGAAGTTAGTGGACATCCATGATACGCTGCAAAGAATGCATATGTTTAAAGTACATAAAGCTACAACACAACAACCAGAAAAGACACAGCAACCCCCTGCGCAAAAGGCACAAGAGGAAACAATAGACACAGTGGTGAAGGGCAACGACACCTTCACGGTCACACATCAGATGTTGTTAGTGGACGAGGAGACAACAGAGAAGCTAGTGGGGGACATAGACTGAATTGAGTTGGTTATAGCGCAGATCCCTACAAAGGCACTATACAGACTACAAGCAAGTGTCACACAAGAAGTCCACTCCAAAGCTCGCGCAGATGCCACCAACTTGGAAGTTGGCATAGAAGTAACCGAAGCAATACAAATCACATGTGAGCAATTGACTCTGAAGAAAGAGGAGGAGGAGAAATGAGTAGACAGATTGTAGATGGTACTTGCAACAGTCTACAACAGCATCTGAGACTGCGCACAAGAGGCAGAGGAAACGCCTGAAGGGAGATTTCATAAGATTGTGTAGGTCATGGAGCATTACAAAAATGAGATCACAAAGCTCACAGAGAAATTAACTCCTTATACACCTTTGGAAGTAAGAGAACAAAGGGAACAGGAGGCTACTGCGCACATCGACAATATTGCACAGGAAGCCAAGGCAGTGCAGGAACTATATGATAGAACCACTCAAATATGGGCCAGATTGCAAGAGGACGAGAAAATACAATAGTTGGTTCAGAAACATGAAAAGATAACGTTCGACATCTAGGAGTTACGACATCACCAGAAGGAAATGGCCATCCACGAGAGGATGAGGAGTGTGCAATATATGAAGAAACTGCAGGCAAAGGTGAAGGTTGCTCAGGATGACAAACAAACAAGACAGGCTCAGTTGGAGCCACTACAACAGGACACATAGAGGATGATCAAAGAATTGCAGGCAGAGAAAGGGACAATCGAGCAAATGCATGCAGAATGTAGATAAGTGCTAGCATAACACATTACAACGCAGAGTGTGGAGAAGCTGGTGGAGCAGAGCACACAGGTTAAAGAGAAAGTCGATCACTTATCCAAAGTGTTTCACGAGTTGCAGCTCTCCATCCAGAGCGTGAACTAAGGCACAATGGCTAGGGATGAGCCACATGTCAGTGTTGGGGGGTTGTTAGCGCAAGCCTATTTTGGGACAAGAAAGTCTATTGTGGGTGCAGGCTTATTTTTGGAGAGAAAGAGCTATTTTGGAGCACGCGCCATAGGTGGTAGAAAAACAACATGCAGAAAAAGAAGGAAAAGAAACATGCAGAAGGAGGAAAAGCAACGCGATGCACATGCAGGAAGACCTAACCATGTTAGGGTTGGGGTTTTGACAAGAATGTAACGACTATAGGCAAGCAAAATAGTATAAATAAAGACCTAGGGAGTCTAGGTAGTGGTTGGTTGTTATTGTTGTCGAGCCGAATAAGCTAGTTTTGAGGTTTAGGTCACAAGCTATGGAGCCTGGTGTGATCTAGTCTGCCTCACAGAGGGTAATTACCCTCCTTTTGATTGTAATCCTGAAGATGTAATACACACATCACAGATTTTGTGGAAGAATGAATAAAAGAGAAAAAGAGACAAATCTTTGTGGACGTAGCCCTGGGGGGGTGAACCATGGTAAATACACTATGTTAATGTGTCTGAATGATTGTTTGGATGTTATGTTATGTATCAATTAAAGAATGAATGGTTAAATCTGATTATAACAACATGCATGCATAGTTAGATGAATGAATGAATCCTATAAGTAGATGAATGAATGAATCCTATAAGTAGATGAATGAATACTAATGTTAATGCATGAGGCAAAGGATAAAAATATAGTCTCAATCCCTTCCTAGAATGCAAACACCTGAGTATTGCAGTCCCCCATAAATCTATCTCAAGTGAGACCGCATTGTACACTCTATGCACAGTGTTACCTTTTGGTTTACCAGGAGGGTCGATATTTTGAGGGTTTTGTTGGAAACCTATTGAGATCAAAACCTGGGTCAACCCAAGCATCCAACAACCATTATCTGTCCTCAACACCTTAATTCTTTTCTTTGTTTGATTCTCAACAAGAGCCTTAAACTCTTTAAGCCTTTCAAAGACTTTGGATTTCCTCCTAAGGAAATATATCCAAGTATTCCTCGAGAAGTCATCTATAAATGAGACATAGTATAGAGATTTTCCCAACAATGGAACCGACACAGGTCCAAACATATCATTGTGCACTAGCTGTAAAAATCCTTTTGCCCTTGTTGCACCAGAGGGGAATCTTACCCGATTATTCTTCCCATATACACAATGTTCATAGAAATTAAAATCTAGAGAACAATTATACATACCTTCAACCATACCTTTACCGTGTAGTAGTCTAAGACCCTTCTCTCTGATATGCCCCGGTCTTTGATGCCACAACATAACCTTTTCTCCAGAGACTGGAGGAGTTTTTTCTTTTTCTGCTCCAATATCAGGAATAATGGAACTATTACACCCATCAATAATAGTGCTTCCTTGCAGCTTATACAGAGTTCCAATTTGAACTCCCTTCAACAACACCATTTCTCATCAAACCATCCTACAAGTTTCTTTTTCAAATACTGTTTTTACCCCTGCATCGTCCATTTTGCTTACATAAATCAAATTTATGGCCAATACTGGGATGTGCAAAACACTAGGCAATATTCCAATCCTTCCATCTATGAGCCTAAACTTGATTTTTCCTCATCCTATGATTCTGGTTGTCGATTCATCACCTAGGAAAACATTACCTCCATCATACCTTTCATATTCACAGAACCACCCCCTGTGGGGAGTCATATGAAAGGATGCACCCAAGTCAACCAACCATGCCTCATGATCTGCATGTGTGCTTGAAGAAGCCAAGTACACATCCCCTCCTTCTTCCTTGGAGGTATTTTCTTCTATAGAGGGAGCACCTTCAGATCCCTTCACTTTCTCAAATTATAGGATAAAATAAAATAAATATATTATACGGAGGTGATTAACCCTAACCTTGAAAATCAAAATTATCTCTATTAACTAACTTAAAGAAGAGAATCAATATTACTAAATAAAAACTAATTTTCATGAGTTGCAAAGTAAAACTTTGGAGTTGGACAATTCTCAAAACACAATGGCATGAAAGAATATGTTATCTTTGTGACACCATGAGGGCTGAAGATGAAAAACATTGTGACACCAAGAGGGTTGAAGATGAAAAACACTTTCTCCTAGAGTGTCTTGTGCATACCCAAATTAAATCTTAATTTCAAAATATTTGTGACAATACCCACCTTTTTAATTTCAAAATATGTGTCACAATATCCACCACCTTAATTTCAAAATATTTGTCACAATACCCACCTTCCTAACATAGATATGTCAAATTAATTTATTTTTTATTAACTATAAACTTTGATTTGACAAAATAGTTTTCTTTGAATTTTGTGAAAATAATAATAATAAACTAAAAAAACTTTTATTTGACAAAATAGTTTTTTTTAAATATGGCTTTTGTGAAAAAAATAAATAATAAACAAACAAAAATTTAAAAAATTGTCACCGATATGCATTAAAGCTCATTATAACATTTATGTAACGTTTTATTAAAAGCATGTTGTAAAATATATGTATTGTTTCATGAGACCATATGCGGGGTTCATATAGCATTTAAGTAGTGTATACCAAATACCGGGTTGATATAGCATTTATGTAGTGTGTTGTCACTTAGTTTTAATTGAGCAAATATGCAGAGTAATATTTATGTATTGTTTCATTAAAATGTGTTGTAAATTTTATGTAATGTTTTATGATAACAAATGCGGGCTTTATGTATTGTTTCATTAAAATATTTTGTAAAATTTATATATGGTTTTATGAGACTGATTGTGGACTTAATATAGCATTTATATTTTTATAAAATGTATATATGGTTTCATGAGACTGAATGTGGACTTAATATATCATTTATTTATGTATAGTGTAATATTTATGTATTGTTTCATTAAAATGTGTTGTAAAATTTATGTAATGTTTTATGAGAACAAATGCGGGCTTTATGTATTGTTTTACTAAAATATTTTGTAAAATTTATATATTGTTTCATGAGAGTGAATGTGGATTTAATATATCATTTATTTATTACTTGATATAACATTTATTTATTTAGTGTTTTATGAAACTTATACTCTCAATTGCTTTGAAGGGTGAGCGTATCAAATTTAATTTGATATGATTGTTGGAATCATTAAGTTTAATATTTATGAGACAATTATTAATTACTTCGAGAGGGTATATTTAATGAAAACTTTTAGATTAATATGTTTTTTAATTAAAAATATATAATATATGTGAAATTTAATCAAATAAGAATATATATATTTTTTTTGTTGTACCCACAAATTAAAGATGGATTAACACATGTCATTTTGGGTCCATTAATCATTAGAACATCACACATTATTCACCTGCTTGCCATTTATATGGCCAACTGCAAGATGTCTTTAACACATGTCATTTTGGATCCATTAATCATTAGAACATCTGATTAACACACATTATTCACCTGCTTTCCATTTATATGGCCAACTGCAAGATGTCATGTTAGCAGGGTAAGTGGTTGGGCTACTATTTTAAATATGTAAATTACAGTAATGACACTATCACCGATGTGTGACATGCAATTTGACATAAAAAAATAATACATAGTTACCTAAACTATCAAACCTTGGCTCCATGTTATTTGTCATATCTTGTAAGTTCTTTTTGTTTGAAGTGACAAATATGTTCTGGGGGGAGTAACTTTGAGTGCATTTTTTATCTAAGCTAAGTCACCCATATGTTTTGTTTGGTTGGAGATCATGATGGAAGCATTGTTATTAATCCCTGCCTTGAGGTATTAGGGACTATATCTGCCTTGAGGCATTAGGGACTATATCCACATTCTAATGTATAATTCAGCTATTTATATAAAGTTTTCCATTGTAGCATTTTTTTTGCACTTATTAAATACTTTTAAACATATTTATTGACCAATAGAAGTTTTTGAGGTTTTATTTGGCTTCATCTCGAGGAGCAACTCCATGTTATTCATGAAGATATTGGATTAACATGCATATATATTCTTATGCATTGCTCGAAGGTAGATTAATGCTAGACTCTTACTTAACATTAGTTTTAATGTTTGTCTTAGCATTTTCTGTTAGCTAAATTTATTTTAAGTTTATTAATTATAAATATTATTATGTTTGTTGTTGTTGTGTCCACCCGCTATAGCTGCACTGTCCAGCTGTAGTTTGGATATAGGATCCCTTATAGGATCCCTTGACACGCGCTATGACTACTCCATCCAGCGGTAAATTGCATGCATGATCCCTCGAGCTATTAAAGCAAAAGGAACAACCAAGAAATGGAAGCATGTCCTCTGGTTTTTTTTAATCGGGATCCTAGCAGAAACATAAGAACGTGCTGGCCAAGCAGTTGAATTTGCTACCCCGACAGGTCAAAGTCTGGTTTCATAACAAAAGAGCGCGATAAGAAATCATTCCAGGGCTAATATAATTGCTTGACCCAGAAAAAAATTGTTCTGTGGTTGTGATTTTGCGGCCATTACCACGTGTTTCTTGATTTTGCAGAACAAATTTGAAGTAGACGAAAGTAGATTGCAAGGTTCTGAAATGTTGCTGCAAAAATCTAATGGAGAAGAACAAAAGGCCACAGAAAGAAATGTAAGAGCTAAGGGCTTTGAAGGTGGCTCCTCAGTCGTGCATGATAGGACAAGATAATTACTACATGCCTCTGTCTGCCACCACACTCACCATGTGCCCCTCCTATGAAAGGGTGGTTACCATGGAAAACAATCGCAACCTTCAATTCTCAGAGTCACAGATTTCTCAGTTTGCCCAACAGTCCGCAACCTGATAGTCTTATTAACAAACTCATACTTTTGTTTTCTTGTTCTTTCAAAGTTCCATGGATAAGGTTTGCCTTGTCTTGTACATTTAAAATCATTCCACACTGGTCATCCTTCCTTTTTTTTTTAGATTTCGCCCACCCTTACAAACACAGAGACATACACCATATAATCATTTTAGGATAAACAATGGACTAACAATACCAATAGTGAAGAAGTGTCCGGGATCAAAGATTTGTTGTATATTACGCTGGAAATCTATTCACATATGGAAAATTTCTCTATTCATTATTGTTCTTGTTAGTTCTGTTGTGGCAGCAGAACATGTACATTTTTTAGGTCGGGGGAGGCAAATTTTACTCTTTTTATAATAATCATAATATTACTTTCATAGGTTTTAGTTAATTTAATAATGTATAATAATATTATTATAGTTTCCTTATTATTATATATTATTTGGTTTTATAACTTGATAGTTCGTATTTCATGG
>SNQJ01S0179631.1:9615-20491 GCA_010110895.2 Picea sitchensis | reverse complement strand
GCCAAAAGTTTCCCTCTAAAATAGTCACATACAAAAATTTCGATAGCACATTTGAATTTTTGTGTATGGAGGTTGCTAATGAAAGTTCTAAAACAGTTTCTAGCAATGTCAATTCCATGTGTCTTTAAAAATGTTATGTGTTTGGTATTTTTTTTAACACCTAGGCATGCTTGCTAGATTTTGCATGTCCGAGATATATATGCAAGAGATATACAATATTCGAGCACTTTTTAATTGGCATATGTTTCATATCATTCCAATGTGTAATGCATTACTATAGAGCTGTGAGCTCTTTCCCTTGGCATTCTTGACACTTAGGCTTGAGTTCTTGTGTGTTGTCTTAAAATTTGGTGGCGCATGTGGCTTGATACGAATTGGATATTCGGCTTACAACCCAATATTTTTTTATAAAAATAGCAATACCTTTGCATAAATTGAATTTCAAGCCTCAACCCTTTAGTAAACATTACTGAAACCAAACACTTCCCATAGTGCATTCATTTGCATATCATGAGGGTTTGGCTACCGAAACTTAAAACTTCCTAAAGTGAATCCTTTTGAATTTTTGATAAATCAGCTATCGGATGTTCAATACCTCATCAAAGACAAAACCTTTTGAATCTGCACTTAGCTTTTGGAAGACCAAACTTTCTAGGACACATTGACAACGAAATTCTTGATACTTCAAAATTAGATACTAACACCTGGATCCAATTGGGGATGGTGTCCTCTCTACGAGGCACCAAGAACTGCAGACTAGTTCCAAATCTATTTCATCCCTACAACCTATTTTGCAACCATACTGAAAACAATCCAATTTGCAGGCTGAAAATAAATCATAACAATGCCTTTCTCCATTGGGATATGGAGTCTTTATTCAACTAATCTATTGCACACCAAATCAAGTTGAAAACTAAATGCTCGAAGTGCGAGCTTATTTATATACATACACCTAAGCTAATCAATTGAATCCTTCTACTCATGTGAAATCACATTTCCAATGTAACCAATCAAGTATTTGATTGAATGATTGAACTCTTGGTTTGTCTTGAAATATTGGAATAAACAATGGCATAAAACGATGTAACTTAAAATGCAGTTGGAGATGATATTCATTATGAAGAAGTGATACAAGATTCGAGCTAACCAAAATCTCCATGTAGACTACCACTGGATCATAAAAATCACAAGAAAAAACACTTTGATAGTAAGTGAATACCTCATTTTATGGTTCATAATTGAATTTCCTTTGTAAACTCTTTGATTTTACTGTTTCATTGATTATTCCAATTTCTTCCTTTTGAGATTTCAATGAAAGGAAAAACAGAGGAAAACAATTACCTTCAATTTCTTCACTGTTTTCCTCAAACTCTGGATCATAGTTGTCATATATTATCTTACTATTTTCATGAGATTGTTTCAAATGGATACTTTCCGGTAAATAAAATATTGTTGACTTTTCCTGTAACTCATCATCATCTTCAACATTTCCTTCCCGAGACTCTGTTTCATAATCATCATACATAGGATCACTGTTGAAAATATTATGTGTGCTAATGTAGAAATTTGATCCTCAATCAATATGGGCTCACTATTTTATAAATAATCAAATTCATAACTATCATATACAGGTTTTTCTTTAAAATTTTCTAATCTTGAAATTTAGAAACCTCTTCTTCATGATGTTTTTTCAAGAATGGTTGCACATGGACATCTTGATCTTCATAAAAACTTGAAACAACGACTGCATTATGATTCAAGGAAACTAATTCATTATTAACCCGTTGATATTCGTCTTGAATAAATAATTCTTTAAAAGAATTAAAAGTAGCAAAATGATCATTTACTATCCCTACTTATTCAAAAAAAAATTATATGTGTTCTTTAATAAACAATTGACCTTCACCAAGATCTAGATCAACAAAATCTTCATCATGTTGATAACTCAAATCATCTTCAACATTAAAACTATAAGAGGCATCTCAACAATTGTAACATGTATCTCCAACATTACTGACTGAGGATATTTTTCATCAACTTCATCACTAAAATCCTCTTGGCCTCTATTACTAAGGGATATTTCAAATTCCATATGTTCACAACAATGTTCTAATAGAAGCTCAACATGGTAGATCCTTTTGCAATAATTATGAAATTATTTTATTGAAGAAATGCTAGAAGAAGGTAAATACATGTACCATTGTCGAGCATCTCCCCCAAGAGAATACATGAACATCTTCATTAATACGTCCTCATGAAGAACACCTAGATGAAGCATGTATTCATAAAAATCAAGAAATTTCTTTGCCAAATTATCATTCTTACCTTATCTAAATCTGGGGAGACAATCTCCCCACTCATCCATAGTAGGAAAATCATTTGGAAAGCCATGAAAAAAAAACAAAATCAAATGGAGAAAACCTCGTAGCTATTATAGCCTCCATTTGATTATCAAATGATTTTGAAATTCTAGAACAATGGAGTTTCCAATGGATTCTTCAGTCATAGAGTCACTAGGTGAATTATCTATAGTGAAATTATGTGTCTAATTCTTGTTCACCATCAAGAAATAGAACTATACTTTGTCGTACACCCAGGAAAATATAAATTCTTGACTTCGCTCCCCGACAATGGTACCAAAAGATGTTAGCGCTAGACATTTCTCTTGAATGCAAAAGAGAATGCCTAGCACATCTTGAATAGAAATTGATAATGCTTTGTAGGCCGGTAGATCAGGTTAAATAAGGTTGGAATTTCAAATCAAAGACAACTCTCAAACTCATACACTATATCCATGGATTGAAGGGAAATGAACCATAGATGATTTTAGGGCTAAATTTCACAAATGGGATAATTTTCCATGGTTTTTCCCAAAAAACGATTCGCCAATTTCCATTGTTTCTAAAAATGACTCGCCCAAATCCCATAGAATAAAATTATTTTACCTTAAAAATCACCAAAATTTTATAGAAACTATATAAAATCCTTAGAAAATTGAATACCTTTACAAAACTATAGCCAAACATTTTACATTTTTCATATTAAGGACTAGTAAGATTAGCCCATGTTTCTACATTTTAATATAAATTTCTATCCTTAAAATTATCCCTGAAATGAACTCAATATTCAGAAATTTTGAATCAAAGAGTGAAAGAGGGAGGAAAGAAGAAACACATATGTGAATATATCAATCTCACAAGATGTTTAATTAACATTCACAAGTCTGAATATTCAATAACTAGAAATGCTTTCCAATTATGAATATAAATACTTGAATGAAACTTATGAAGTATAGGTAATCACGACAATGCTTTATTGTTCATGAATCTATAAATCATGGACCATTAATGTATTCTACATCAACAATCATCTCATTCAAATAAGAAGAAAAGGGTGCGACAATACAAAGAGACACAATATGATATTGAACTCACAAGAATTCTTCAATAATGAGACATAAGCATTAAATCTACAGATCTAAATACAAAATATATCTTTAAAACCTTTTTCCAAAAACCAAAACCGAACCCTCTAGATTCCTTTCAAAAGGAATTTCCCCCCACTTATTAACATTCATAATCATGGTATTTATAGAAAATAAATCATTCCAACTTTTAGGAAACTAATCTTATCTATAAAATCAGTTTCTGATTTAATGCAAGAAATATGGAAATAATCACTCATCTTCCTCTAGAAATGTGGATCTACAACCAACTCATGATCCCTTAATAGGTGGATCTAAAACCAACTCACCCATCCTTTATGTGTTGGCTCAAATTATTTAGGAGGAAGATATATTTGATCCCCAAGTCAAATTGATGAGGTGGATGCTCCATTGACTGGGAATTTTTTTTGGAAACAAAAAATTGTGAAATATGGAAAATTCATCTTCAAAGATCCACTCATAGATCATAAATAGTTCCTTATTTCGAGAAATGACTCATGGCACACCTAATTGGGCTTGTTATGGAAAAAACACATTTTTTAGATTTTTGAATTTCCTCCTCATTTGGTATGAAATAGTGTCAAATGTTGGCCTCTAAAACAGTCACTTATAGAACTTCTTGTAGTGAATTTGAATTTTCGTGTATGGAGGTTGCTATCGAAAGTTCAAAAAAAAATTCCACCAATGCAAATTTCTTGTAGCTTTAAAAATATTCTACGTTTGGTATTTCGTGTGACACTTGGGCGTGCTTGTTGGATTTTTCATGTCTGGGATATATATGCAAGGGATATACAATATTCAAGAACCTTTTAATTGGCATATGTTTCATATCATGCCAACGTGTAATGAATGACTATAGACATGTGAGCTCTTTCCCTTGGCATTCTTGAGACTTAGGCTCATATGCTTGTGTCATGTGTTGAAATTTGGTGGTGCATGTGGCTTGATGCAAATTGGAGATTGGGATTACATCCCAATAGTTTTGATAAAAATAACAATACCTTTGCATAAAGTGAATTTAAAACCTCGATCGTTTACTAAACATCATTGAAACCAAACATTTACCTCACCGCATTCATTTTCATAGCATGAGGGTTTAGCTACCGAAACTTAAAATTTTTTGAAGTGACTCCTTTTGAATTTTTGATAAATATGCCATCGAATGTTCAATACCTCATCAAATACAAAATCCTTTGAATTTGCACTTAGCTTCTGGAAGACCAAAACTTTATGGGACATACTGACAACGAAAATTTTCATACTGCAAAATTAGGTACTAACACTTGGCTCCAACTGGGGATAGTGTCCTCCCTACGAGGCACTAAGAGCTACAAACTAGTGCCAAAACCATTTCATCCCTGCAACCTATTTTTCAACTATATTGAAAAAAAATCACTCTGTGAGATGAAAAAAAATCATAACAATACCTTTCTCCATTGGGATATGGAGTCTTTATTCAACTAACCTATTGCACACCAATTCAAGATGAAAACCAAATTCTCAGAATGTGATCTTATTTATATACATACACCTAAGCTAATCAATTGAATCCTTATACTCATGTGAAATCACATTTCCAATGTAACCAATCAAGTATTTTATTGAATGACTCAACTCATGGTCTGTCTTAAAATATTGGAATAAATAGTGACATAAAAGGATGTAACTTAAAATGAAAATGGGGTTGATATTCATTCTGCAGAAGTGATACAAGATTCAGGCTAACCAAAACCCCCATGTAGACTTCTAAATCATAAAAATCACAAGAAAAATACTTTGATAGTAAGTGAATACCTCATTTTCTTCATAATTGAATTGTTTGTTTAAACTCTCTGATTTCACTATTTCATTGATGATGTCAATTTCTTCTTTCTGATATTTCAATGCAAAAAAAAACTGAGGAAAAAAATTACCTTCAATTTATTCATTGTTTTCCTCAAACTCTAGATCATAGTTGTCACATGTTAGCTTACTGCTTTCATGAGGCTGTTGCAAATGGATACTTTCTAGTAAAGAAAATATTGTTGAGTTTTCTTGTAACTCATCATCATCTTCAACATTTCCTTCCCGAGACTTTGTTTCATAATCATCATACATAGGATCACTTGTGAAAAAACTCTATGTGCGTTGATGTATAAATATGATCCTAAATAAATGTGGGATCATTGTCTTCTAAAGAATCAGATTCATAACTATCATATACAGGTTGTTATTTAAAATTTTATGAATCTTGAAATTCAAAAAACTTTGTTTCATGATGTTTTTTTCAAGAATGGTTGCACATGGACATCCTGATCTTCATAAAAACTTGAAACAACAATTTGATTATGATTGAGGGAAACTAATTCATTATTAACATGCTAATACTCTTCTTAAATAAAAAATTCTTTAAAAGAATTCAAAGTAGAAAAATGATCATGTACCATCCCTACTTATTCAAAAGTTGACTGTATGTGGTCTTTAATAAACAATTGACCTTCACCAGGATCTAGATCAATAAAATCTTCATCATGTTGACAACTCAAATCATCTTCAACATTAAAACTATAAGAGGCATCTAAACAATTGTCACGTGTATCTCCAACATTACTGACTGAGGATATTTTTTCATCAACTTCATCATTAAAATCCTCATGGACTTTATTTCTAGGGGATCTATCAAATTCCATATGCTCGCAACAATTTTCTAATAGAAGCTCAGCATAGTAGGTCCTTTTGCAATAACTATGAAAACATGTATGAAATTCTTTTAGTGAATAAATGATAGAATAAGGTAAAGACCTACACCATTGTCGGGAAGCTCCCTCAAGATAATACATGAACATCTTCATTAATATGTCCTCATGAACAACACCTAGATGAATCATGTATTCATAAAAATCAAGCAAGTGCTTTTCCAGATTGTTATTCTTACCTTCTCTGAATCTGGGGAGACAATCTCCCCACTTATCCATAGTAGGAACAACATTTGGAAAGCCATGAATAGTAGAAAAATCAAATGGATAAAACCTCACAACTATTATAGCCTCCATTTTAGTATCAAATGATTTTGACATTCTGGAATGGTTGAGTCGACAGTGGATTTTGCAGTCATGGAGTTTCCAAGTGAATGATCTCTAGTCAAATTTTGTGTCTAATTCTTGTTCACCATCAAGAAATATAACTCTACATTGTCATACACCCAGGGAAAGATAACTTCATGACTTTGCTCCCTAATAATGGCGCCAAAAGATGTTAGCTCTAGAGATTTCTCTTGACTGCAAAAGAGAATTCCTAGCACATCTTGAATAGAAATTGATAATTCTTTGTAGGTTGGTAGATCGGGTTAACTGAGGTTGGAATTTCTAATAAAGAAAAACTCTCAGAATCATACACTACATCCATGGATTGAAGGAAAATGAGATGAATATTTAGACATTTTGAATCAAAGAGTGAAAGAGGGAGGAAAGAAGAAACAAAGATATGAATATATAAATCTCACAAGTTGTTTACTTAATACATTCACAAGTCTGAATATTCAACAACTAAAAATGATTTCCAATTATGAATATAAATACTTGAATGAAACTTATGAAGTATAGGCAATCACAACAAGGATTTATTGTTCGGGAATCTATAAATCATGGACCATTAATGTATTCTACATCAACAATCATCTCATTCAAATAAGAATAAAAGGGTCTGACAATATAAGGAGATATAATCTGATATTGAACTCACATGAAGATTCTTCAATAATGAGACATAAGCATTAAATCTGCAGTTCTGAATACACCATATATCTTTAAAACTTGTTGCCAAAAACTAGAACCAAACCCTATCACTTCCTTTCAAAAGGAAGATCCCCCCACTTCTTAAAATTCATAATCATAGTATTTATAGAAAATAAATCATTCCAAATTCTAAGAAACTAATCTTATCTATAAAATCAATTTCTGATTTAATGCAAGAAATATGGAAATAATCACTCCTCCGCCTCTAGAAATGTGGATCTACAACCAAATCATGATCCCTTAATAGGTGGATCTAAAACCAACTCACCCATACTTTATGTGTTGGCTCAAATTATCTAGGAGGAGGATAGATTTGATCCCCAAGTCGAATTGATGAGGTGGATGCTCCATTGAATGGGCATTTTTCTAGGAAACGGAAATTTGCAAAATCTTGAAAAACCTCTTAAAAGATCCACTCATAGATCATAAACCATTCATTATTTTGGGAAAGAGCTCATGTTGAACCTAATTGGGCATGTCCTAGAGAAAACCCATGTTTTATATTTTTTAAATCCCTCCTCATTTTGGTTAGAAATCACACTAGATGTGGGCCTCTAAAAAATCGTGTACAAAACTTCTAATAGCACATTTGAATTTTCATGTATGGAGGTCGCTACCAAAAGTTCTAAAATAGTTTTTGGCAACACCAATTTATCATAGCTTTAAAAATATTATGCGTTTGGTATTTTGTGTGACATGTGGGTGTGCTTGTTGGATTTTGCATGTCTGGGATATACATGCAAGAGATATACAATATTCGAGCACTTTTTAATTGGCATATGTTTCATATCATGCCAACGTGTAATGCATTAATATAGACCCGTGAGCTCTTTCCCTTGGAACTCTTGACACTTAGGCTCGGGTGCTTTTGTGATGTGTTGAAATTTGGTGATGCATGTGGCTTGATGAAAATTGGAGATCGGGCTTACAGCCCAATATTTTTTATAAAAATAACAATATATCTGCATAAAGTGAATTTCAAACCTCGACCCTTTAGTAAACATTACTAAAACCAAGAATTTCCCACATCAGATTCATTTTCACAGCATGAGGGTTTAGCTATCGGAACTTAAAACTTCCTGAAGCGACTCCTTTTGAATTTTTGATAAATATTCTATCAGATGTTCAATACCTTATCAAAGACAAAACCCTTTGAATATGCACTTAGCTTCTGGAAGACCGAAACTTATGGGACATAATGATAGAAAAAAATTTGATACTACAAAATTAGGTACTAACAAGACCATTTTAAGTTGCAACCTCAAAACCCTAGTGGAAAAGGAGATCCATTGAATGTGGATATATTCACCCCACTCATCGAGGAATATTCAAGTTTTAAGTTGCATCCTCTAAACCCCAGTGGAAAAAAGGAGATCAATTGACTATTATTTCATGGTGTGATTATCTCTTTGTGTGTCTTCTCATTTTTAGTGGCCATGAGAGAAAAAAATTGAAGTTAAGTTCAATAGAGAAATGTTATGAGAAACATTATTCCAATGTCACCCGAGGCTACCATAGAGTGTCCAATAGTTGTTTTAATTCATATGGAGGAAGAGAAGCCCCCAATAGTGGATTCAACAAATTTAATTGAGGTTTCTAATGCACACCTTGTGGTTGTTGATGTGTTTGATGAATTGGGAATTATTCTACCAATGCCAACCTGTTGTGGAAAACAACAACTCACCTTAAATTTTTATAAAATTAAAAGGGCCCCCATTTGATTTTGTTATGGATTTTCCCTTTATCTTTGATTGGTCTGGATTTGTTATTTAAGTTTCAATATAACCATGTAAATATTTTTCCATTTAGGTGATTGGATTGGTTTTCACTATACATTATTATATCACATCAACTTGATTAATTATTGAAAGTAGTTTTAATGTGAATTCCTAACATTCACTTTGATTCAAAACATAATTATGAGGAATATTTTTATATCATTCAATTATTAACATATGATTCTAAAATATGGTTTGACTACATGGAATCTAGTCTTGTTCTTAATCACAATTACTATTAATATTTTTAAGCTTAGGTGTTTGAATTTTATTTTGAGTAAAATGGACTCTCTATATTTAATATACCCCATATCCATTTTGTCTCTTGGAAATATAAACATCTTAGCCATATCATCTAACACTTACCTTAAAGATTAGATTTTCATTATGAGTCAATGTTGTGATTTCAATTGGTTGATTTAAATTTGCCGACAATTGAATGATTATTAAATCTTATGGCGTTAATTTCCTCAAATTTGCAAAATATCCCCAAATCCCAAAATATAATGTCCAGTTTGGTATGCAGTTATGCTTATTTAGAAGGTGTGATATGAATTTGATTTGATTCTATTAATTCATTTTGCTTAACTAAGAGTTGAATATTTGTAGCTATTTTTTTTTAATAAATATTGGTTATTAATTTGATTTGTTTTTCTTACAAGTGTCCATTACAAAAAGATGCAACTGAACTTGAGTTTCCAAATGTGCCAAAATAATCCATTCAGTTGGAATTCTTCATCTCCACATGGCACAATTATTGGGCAAGGAAAAATTGAGAATTCTCATTAGTTCACACGAGATGAAATTACAGCTTCAATTTCAAGCAAACGGTGAGGAATCTCACGAAACGAACGAAAACCGACTTGTAGAACAAGCCGATTTACCTTTCAATTGGGTCGTTTTCTCGGAAAGTGGATCATTTGGGAGAAATCTTATCTCATTGAAACATAATTTCTCATATTTGATGTTGCGGCCAATCTTCAAGAGACAAACTTCCATCTTGGTTTTCGAGCAAACGGTGAGGAATCTCACAAAATGAAAGAAAACCCACTTGCAGAACATGTCAATTTACCTCCTACCTAATTCATTTCCTAAAAAATGGAAAGATATGAGAGATATTCTCAATTATTCAAAAGGAAACTTTTAAGAAATCCTATAGTGACCAGTTTCTAAATTTTTCATCAATATGTATGGTTTCACTCAGCATAGACAAAATTAGGCACATGATTTTGGATCTAGAAGGATTATTATAATGTTTAAATATCAAATATTGAGAGCCTAAAAAGAGGTTGGTGGATGAAATAATGGAGAAATGACGGTTTTAGGCAAGGAGAGACTTGTGCTATCACAATATCTTTCTTGAAATCTTTTGTATTTTGAGTTTGAAGTCAGTTATAGAATTGGTGCACTATTGTCAAGGTTTTTGTAAATTGATAGAAGACTCTCAAATATTTTGTTTATATTTAGAATTTGATACTATTATCATGTCTTGAGTTTAATAAATTACTTTCCATTTGAAAAATTTCATTCTTTATGAGTATGAGTTTGTATACTGTGCATTGTTGTCAGTTATGCAAGCTTATGTTTATTTAAAATCATCGATAAGATATCTTTCATGATTGGTCTGAATTTGACAAATTGAATTATTGAATATGAGTATATATATATGTTGTTTCTTAATAATTGTTTAATAGGTTCATTACGGGTATGTATTTTCTTTAATCATTTTCTTTCTATGTGAATAGTTTCCTAGCTAGATAACTTTATTATCTCATGTTCAATATATTTTAATCCTCCATATTGAGTGTGAGTATACATATTTGATCTTTCTTTAGTAACTATTTACTGAGTTAAGATTGATGTGTATTTGTTTTAATTGT
>SNQJ01S0179630.1:0-19509 GCA_010110895.2 Picea sitchensis | reverse complement strand
GAAGATACGGCGCGTCGGCTCTGCATTTTGTTTTGAATTATTTTATTTATCTGTTTGTTCTCTAGAGCGAGGAGGGGGAATGATGTAATAACTTTCCCCAAATGAACGACTGTGATATCATCCACTGCTTTCTGCTCTCCTTCAGAGGAGCAGTCCAAGCCAGTCGATTCTGATCCCCCTTCCCATCGTGCTCTATTTATGTGGGTCTATTAGTTTTTTTAAATAGGTTTTTCTTTCCCTGTATTTATTTAATGTTTACCCTAATTTTGGTATCTCTAATCAGATGCTTAGATGCCAGCATTTTAGATTTTTCAATGGTTACTCTAATTTTTATGGTCTGGTATATCTAATCTGACGCTCAGATGCCAGAATTTTAGATTTTTCAATGGGCTCGGATTTTAGGTTCTTATGATTATTTTAATAGCCTTCTACTCTTGACGTTTGAAAGGGGCGTTTATGTGCAGCATTCTAACAGACGAGTTTGTTAAATAAACAAGTAAACTAATTAGAATTTATGTGTGCGCAAGGCCGATTAAGGGGAAATGATGAAATAACTTTCCCCAAATGATCGACTATGATATCATCCACTGCTTTCTTCTCTTATTCGGAGCAGTCCAAGCCAGTCGTTTCTGATCCCTTCCCATCGCTCTCTTTTTTAGTGTGTGCCCTTAATTTTTATTCTAATTTTTAGTTTTTGGTCTCTCTAATGTGACGACCATTTTTGTTTTTTAATGGTCTTAGCTTTTGGTTTCTAGTGATTATTTAAATGGGCTATTATATTAAAAAAACCAAAACCGCTTCATTTCAATTAGGGTTTCCATTTTCCATAAACCAATATATATTAGGGTTTATTCAAGGTTTTGAACTAAGTGTTTTATTACAGGTTGGTTTTAGTTAGTTTTAAGACAACTCATTTGGGTTTTGTGGTCACTATAACTAATAAAATCAGATCCAAACTCCTTCTACACCAGAGATCGGTTCACTACAACTAAGGTTTTCGGAAGCCGATATCTATTAGGATTGGGATTTAGAAAAGGATTAGCTAAGTAGGATATAGAAAAGGATGGGCCAAGTTTCCTAGTCTTGGGCTTATAGTTAGGTTCAGGGTTATTTCATTCGAGGTAGTTCAACTACAACCAAAGTATTAGGATTTATAGAAGAATGACTGAGTTTCCAGTCCAGGGCTTAGTTAGGATTAGGGTTATTTTATTTGGAACAGTAGTTAGGATTAGTGTTTTTATTTGGAACTACTGTTTCTAGTATTTTAGATTGATATTTATAACTAAGCAGCATGGATTGATTTTTCAATCAGGTCTATTAAACAACCATATTTATAATAAATTTAGCTGAACACAGCTGCAAACCCCTATTTTTAATAAAAGATTTATAACTATTAATCATTAATATTTAAAAAAAATCAATTACAAACTTTCATTAAATCTATTAAACACTTATATTTATAATTAACATTGCAAACTCCTCTCTCAATTGCCAGATCAACTTAAAAGATCTATATTTATTTTTTGTTTTTTAATTATGGAATACATATGTTTCCAAAGCCTAAGTATAAATTTGTATGATTTGGGACATAGGGCCTCGTTCCTTCCATTCATACATACACCCCGTTGACATTAAAAGATCTATATCTGTTAAAGCACCTATATTTAAAAAAAAATCAGGGTTAAAGTTTTGTTGATTAAAATAATTTTTTTATTATCTAATTTTTTTTATCACCTATTCACACACCTTCTATCTTGAAGTGTACTCAACACTTTTTGATGCCATTGGTCAACTATGCCATTTTTTTATTATATATATTTTTTATCTCTGCATAATCTGAATTTATAAAAGTTTTTGAAATTGTTTTAATTAATTAATTTATTAATATTCATGACATTTTAATGGAAATACCAGATTATGAACTCGTCAGAGTGGAATCTGTAAACTGTGAGTTTTAAAAAAAATATAGAAATGTTTTTGGTTGTATGTTTTAATTCTCTTCCTTACACTAACATTAATTTGTTGGTTACTATAGATTTTTATAAATTGTTAAAGCAAAAATAAACATCTATTATATATATATATATCACAGCTCTGCATTTGATAAAGTCCACTATGGGCTTCCAACAAAGGATCCTACCATTGATGATAGTAAGCCCCAAAGTACTATAAAAACTATAGATCTAGATCTTAGTTGGAAGGGGGGCATTAAGGCATCCCCCATCATCCAACATGAAGAAGTAGAATGACAATGATTTTGAATCATTGGGATGAATGGAATAACACATCATCAAGTACATCTCTTGCATGCACTGGATGAAATAGTGCATGAAAGAGACACTATGAGCAATGACCAATTAGGAAAATCACTAATAAAGGCGAGGATTTCTACCAATGATGAAAATGGAATCCAAGATACTACACATCTCAAAGTGTGAATAGAGATCTTGATGTCAAACACATGGGAAAATTCCCATGTAACTTGTGTGAAAATTCTATGGTTTCCAATCTCCATGTAACTGAGTAAAAAATGATAAAATGATTTACCATGTGCATAGAGCATCAACCATTCCCACATCTAACAGTTTTTCCACGCCAAACTGTAAAAGTGTATCTCAACCTTTTTTTCCAACTCTTTTTATGCAATTATTCATTTAGTGTATTTTTACTGCTTAAACAAATCTTTTGTTTTCCAACCAAACTTTGATATATTGTTAGAATTATGAGGTTGATCAATCCTTTGATTTATTGTTAGAATTATGAGGTTGATCAACCCTTTGATTTATAGGACCATTTGGATGATCAAATACGACTTTGTCCTCTGGAGAAAGTCAGTGATGCAGACATTTAAAACCCTTTGATTTATAGGACCATTTGGATGATCAAATATGACTTTGTCCTCTCGAGAAAGTCAGTGATGTAGACATTTAAAATGTTTTTTGCCACAATTCAACTTTAGGGAAAGTTAATTATGCAAATGTCTAAAGAAATTCTAGCTATTGCAAAGACAATGCATGGTATTAACTCTTATTAATAGCTAAGCGTTTTGAATCTCTTTGGGTTTTGATCCCATTGATTGCCCTTTGGGATGAACATTCCATCTATTCACCCTTTTTAATTAAGGTGATGATTTAATATGATCGAGATTGACTTGATCAATTCCTCAAGTTACGAATTTTTATTCTTGAGACCATTTGAATGATCAAATGTGAATGTCACCCTATTTTATGGAAGATTACATTTTGCATGTTTTGTTCATATGATGAACGCGGTGAAATGAATTTTTGTTGATGCTACATTGGAGATGGACAAATTAATGTCTAAACTAAAATGAACTCTGCAACTTATATTCAATATGCAAGATTTAGAAATATAAGGAGCTTCACTAATACACATATCTAAACTGAAATTTCCATATGTGAGATTTATAAATATAAGGAGCTTCACTAATACACATTAACGAGAGGGGTACAATATTTGTGAAATTTCTTATATTTCTAAAACTTCTTAATGTGTATTAGTGAAGCTCCTTATTTTTCTAAATCTCACATATTGAATATAAGTGATAGTTCATTTTTGTTTAGACATGACTTTGTCCATCTCAAATGTCACATCAATTGAAAGTCATTTCACCACGGTCCTTGGATATGAACGAAACCTGTAAAGTGTACTCTCACATAAAATAGGGCAACAATCACATTTGATCATGCAAATGGTATCAATAATAAAAATGTGTAACTCGATCATATTAAATATCCTCTTAGATAAAGTAGGGTGAATGAATGTAATGTCCATCCCTAGGTAATCATTGAACTCAATATCCAAAGGGATTAACACTCTTAGCTATTAATAAGAGTTAATACCATGCATTGTCTTCGCGGCAGCTCGGATTTATTTAAATGTCTGCATAACTAACTTTTCCTAAAGTTGGGATGTGGCATGAAAAATCCTTTAAATTATTGCATAATTAAATTTCTCCAAATGACAAAATTGTATTTGATCATCCAAATGGTTTTGTAAATAAAGGAGTTGATCAATCACATCATTCTAATTGTAAATTGCATTACCCAAGGCGACAATTGAAGTTACTTGAATGCCATGGCTAGTAAATCAACAAATTTGTGGAGCAAGAAATGTAAACCGAGGAATCTTGATCGAAATCTCTCTACATCGAACATGAAAATGCAAACTCTGTGGAGCAAGGAAGGTAAACAAACTAATGTTGATTAGAATCTTCCCACATCCGCCAAGAACATGAAAATGTCATCAAATGCATTTGTGTTGGAAATGCCTATGGAGTTTGGAGAGGAAACGTTAAAGAAACTGAAATTTGCTTCAACACACGAAATCACATATTTGTTGGGCATCTCCAACGACGAAAGAAAGTGTAGGCTAATGGTGCAACTAATGAAAGAAGCAATAAAATCCATTAGTCCCTCAAAAGCACTAGAAAGTCCTTGATGCCACCAACGTCCACAATGCCACCTTCAAGGTTCAACTTGAGGAGAAAAATGAGAAAATGCCACCTATATTATGACAGACTATAATGGCAGGCACTATTTTTAAATCAGATTCAACTGATTATGCTACTTTTTGAGCATTGATTTACTATGTGTATACAACATCACCCATTCACACACCTTCCATCTCGAAGTGTAGCGTGCACCTCAACTCTTTTGATTTTTTGATGCCATTGGTTAACTAGTATATTTTTTATCTGTGCATAAACTCCTTGGTTTTCAAATTAACAATGTAACTTCTGTGAAAATTCCCTGGTTTCCAATCTCCATGTAACTTCTCTTAGTAATAGCACTCTTGAAAAGAAAGATTTTCTAATCAACCTATAACCTTTTGCAAAAACTCCTCAGTTTTCTAGTCAACCATGTAACTTCTCTTAGTTAAGGCACTCTTGAACACAATTTAAGAGGAAAGGAAAACACAATTTTATATTTGTTATGAGAGGCCTAGCAAGATACATCCATTTTAAAATAAAGGCCACTTTTTGACTATTACTGAGTCAAAAATGATAAAATGATTTACCATGTGCATAGAGCATCATCCATTCCCACATCCATTAGTCTTTCAGTGTTTCCATACCAAACTGTAAAAGTGTATCTCAACCTTTTTTTCCAACTCTTTTTATGCAATTATTCATTTAGTGTATTTTTTCTGCTTAAAAAATCTTTGGTTTTCCAACCAAACTTTGATTTATTGTTAGAATTATGAGGTTGATCAACCCTTTGATTTATTGTTAGAATTATGAGGTTTATCAACCCTTTGATTTATAGGACCATTTGGATGATCAAATATGACTTTGTCCTCTAGAGACATTTAAAGGTTTTTTTATGCCACGTTTCAACTTTAGGGAAAGTTAGTTATGCAAATGTCTAAAGAAATTCTAGCTATTGCGAAGACAATGCATGGTATTAACTCTTATTGATAGCTAAGTGTTGTTAATCTCTTTGGGTGTCGATCCCATTGATTGCCCTTTGGGATGAACATTCCATCTATTCACCCTTTTCAATTAAGGTGATGATTTAATATGATCGAGTTTGATTTGATCAATTCATCAAGTTATGAATTTTTATTCTTGAGACCATTTGATTGATCAAATGTGAATTTGTCACCCTATTCTATGGAAGATTACATTTTACATGTTTTGTTCATATGAGGAAAGTGGTGAAACGAATTTTCGTTGATGCTACATTGGAGATGGACAAAGTAATGTCTAAACTAAAATGAACTCTGCAACTTATATTCAATATGTGAGATTTAGAAATATAAGGAGCTTCACTAATACACATGTCTAAATTGAAATTTCAATATGTGAGATTTAAAAATATAAGGAGCTTCACTAATACACATTAACGAGAGGGGTACCGTATTTGTGAAATTCCTTATATTTCTAAAACTTGTTAATGTGTATTAGTGAACTCCTTATTTTTCTAAATCTCACATATTGAATATAAGTCATAGTTCATTTTTGTTTAGACATGACTTTGTCCATCTCCAATGCCACATCAATTGAAACTAATTTCACCACGGTCCTCATATATGAACAAAACCTGTAAAGTGTAGTCTCACATAAAATAGGGCGACAATCACATTTGATCATGCAAATGATATCAAGAATAAAAATGCGTAACTCGATCATATTAAATATCCTCTTAGATAAAACAAGGTGAATGAATGTAATGTCCCTCCCTAGGTAATCATTGAACTCAATATCCAAAGGGATTAGCACTCTTAGCTATTAATAATAGTTAATACCATGCATTGTTTTTGCGGCAGCTTAGATTCATTTGGATGTCTGCGTAACTAACTTTTCCTAAAGTTGGGATGTGGCATGAGAAAGCCTTTAAATTATTGCATAACTAAATTTCTCTAAATGACAAAATTGTATTTGATCATCCAAATGGTTTTGTAAATGAAGGAGTTGACTAACCACATCATTCTAATTCTAAATTGCATTACCCAAGGCAACAATTGAAGTTACTCAGTTACTTGAATGTCATGGCTAGTAAATCAACCACTTTGTGGAGCAAGAAATGTAAGCCAAGGAATCGTGATTGAAATCTCTCCACATCAAACATGAAAATGCCAACTCTGTGGAGCAAGAAAGGTAAATGAACTAATGTTGATTAGAATCTTCCCACATCCGCCAAGAACATGAAAATTTCATCAAATGCATTTGTGTTGGAGGAGAGGAAACGTTAAAGAAATTGAAATTTGCTTCAACACATGGCATCACATATTTGTTGGACATCCCCAACGACGAAAGAAAGTGTAGGCTAATGGTGCAACTAATGAAAGAAGCAATAAAATCCATTAGTCCCTCAAAAGCACTAGAAAGTCCTTGATGCCACCAACGTCCACAATGCCACCTTCAAGTTTCAACTTGAGAAAACAATGAGACAATGCCACCTATATTATCACATACTATATTGGCAGGCACTATTTTTAAATCAGATTCAACTGATTATGCTACTTTTTGAGCACTGAATTACTATGTGTATAGAGCATCAACCATTCACACACCTTCCATCTGGAAGTGTAGAGTGCACCTCAACTCTTTTGATTCTTTTGATGCCATTGGTCAACTAGTATATTTTTTTTTTATCTCTGCATAAACTCTTTGGTTTTCCAATTAACAATGTAACTTCTGTGAAAATTCCTTGGTTTCCAATCTCCATGTATCTTCTCTTAGTAATGGCACTCTCGAAAATAAATTTTTTCTAATCAACCTATAACCTTTTGCAAAAACTCCTCGGTTTTCCAGTCAACCATGTAACTTCTCTTAGTTAAGGCACTCTTAAACACAATTTAAGAGGAAAGGAAAAAACAATTTTATATTTGTTATGAGAGGCCTAGCAAGATACATCCATTTTAAAATAAAGGCCACTTTTTGACTATTATTGAGTCAAAAATGATAAAATGATTTACCATGTGCATAGAGCATCAACCATTCCCACATCTAACAATCTTTCCATACCAAACTGTAAAAGTGTATCTCAACCTTTTTTTCCAACTCTTTTTATGCAATTATTCATTTAGTGTATTTTTTTTGCTTAAAAAGTTTTTTGGTTTTCCAACCAAACTTTGATTTATTGTTAGAATTATGAGGTTGATCAACCCTTTGATTTATAGGACCATTTGGATGATCAAATACGACTTTTAAAGAGTTTTTTATGCCACGTTTCAACTTTAGGGAAAGTTAGTTATGCAAATGTCTAAAGAAATTCTAGCTATTGCGAAGACAATGCATGGTATTAACTCTTATTTAATCTCTTTGGGTGTCGATCCCATTGATTTCCCTTTGGGATGAACATTCCATCTATTCACCCTTTTTAATTAAGGTGATGATTTAATATGATCGAGTTTGACTTGATCAATTCCTCAAGTTATGAATTTTTATTCTTGAGACCATTTGAATGATCAAATGTGAATTTGTCACCCTATTTTATGGGAGATTACATTTTACATGTTTTGTTCATACGGAGAATGTGGTGAAATGAATTTTCGTTGATGCTACATTGGAGATGGACAAAGTAATGTCTAAACTAAAATGAACTCTGCAACTTATATTCAATATGTGAGATTTATAAATATAAGGAGCTTCACTAATACACATGTCTAAACTGAAATTTCAATATGTGAGATTTAAAAATATAAGGAGCTTCACTAATACACATTAACGAGAGGGGTACTGTATTTGTGAAATTCCTTATATTTCTAAAACTTCTTAATGTGTATTAGTGAAGCTCCTTATTTTTCTAAATCTCACATATTGAATATAAGTCATATTTCATTTTTGTTTATACATGACTTTGTCCATCTTCAATGTCACATCAATTGAAAGCCATTTCACCACGGTCATCGTATATGAACAAAACCTGTAAAGTGTAGTCTCACATAAAATAGGGCGACAATCACATTTGATCATGCAAATGATATCAAGAATAAAAATGCGTAACTCGATCATATTAAATATCCTCTTAGATAAAATAGGGTGAATGAATGTAATGTCCATCCCTAGGTAATCATTGAACTCAATATCCAGAGGGATTAGCACTCTTAGCTATTAATAAGAGTTAATACCATGCATTGTCTTCGCGACAACTTAGATTTATTTAAATGTCTGCGTAACTAACTTTCCCTAAAGTTGGGATGTGGCATGAGAAAGCCTTTAAATTATTACATAGCTAAATTTCTCCAAATGAAAAAATTGTATTTGATCATCCAAATGGTTTTGTAAATAAAGGAGTTGATCAACCACATCATTCTAATTGTAAATTGCATTACCCAAGGCAACAATTGAAGTTACTCGAATGCCATGGCTAGTAAATCAACAACTTTGTGGACCAAGAAATGTAAACCAAAGAATCTTGATCGAAATCTCTCCACATTTGTCAAGAACATGAAAATGCCAACTCTGTGGAGCAAGAAAGGTAAACGAACTAATGTTGATTAGAATCTTCCCACATCCACCAAGAACATGAAAATGTCATCAAATGCATTTGTGTTGGAAATGCCTATGGAGTTTGGAGAGGAAACGTTAAAGAAACTGAAATTTGCTTCAACACATGGCATCACATATTTGTTGGACATCCCCAACGACGAAAGAAAGTGTAGGCTAATGGTGCAACTAATTAAAGAAGCAATAAAATCCGTTAGTCCCTCAAAAGCACTAGAAAGTCCTCGATGCCACCAACGTCCACAATGCCACCTTCAAGTTTCAACTTGAGGAAAACAATGAGACAATGGCACCTATATTATGATAGACTATAATGGCAAACACTATTTTTAAATCAGATTCAATTGATTATGCTACTTTTTGAGCATTGATTTACTATGTGTATACAAAATCACCCATTCACACACCTTCCATCTCGAAGTGTAGAGTGCACCTCAACTCTTTTGATTCTTTTGATGCCATTGGTCAACTAGTATATTTTTTATCTGTGCATAAACTCCTTGGTTTTCAAATTAACAATGTAACTTCTGTGAAAATTCCCTGGTTTCCAATCTCCATGTAACTTCTCTTAGTAATGGCACTCTCGAAAATAAAGATTTTCTAATCAACCTATAACCTTTTGCAAAAACTCCTTGGTTTTCCAATCAACCATGTATCTTCTCTTAGTTAAGGCACTTTTAAACACAATTTAAGAGGAAAGGAAAAAAACAATTTTATATTTGTTATGAGAGGCCTAGCAAGATACATCCATTTTAAAATAAAGGCCACTTTTTGACTATTACCGAGTCAAAAATGATAAAATGATTTACCATGTGCATAGAGCATTGACCATTCCCACATCTAACAATCTTTCCATACCAAACTGTAAAAGTGTATCTCAATGTTTTTGTTCCAATTATTTTTATGCAATTATTCATTTAGTGTATTTTTTCTGCTTAAAAAAAGATTTGGTTTTCCATCCAAACTTTATCCATTTAGTGTATATTTTTCTGCTATAAACTCTTTGGTTTTTCAACCAACTTTGTGTAAATTAACTTATGGCACTCTGATTGCAGAGAAAGATAGGATAGATTGAATGGTAAAACAATTTAATATGGTCAAGAGAGGCTAAACAAGATCCGTTAATGAGGTTTTCATCTAGTATATTTATTTTCCTGCAAGAACTCCTTGGTTTTCCAATTAACATTGCAACTTATCTTAGTTATGGCATTCTGATATGCAGGGAAAGATATGATAAATGGAAAGGAAAAACAATTTAATATTGTAAGACATGCTTAATTAGATCCGTCAATAAGGAGAAGTTTTGAAGAAACAATATATACTATTATAGTGCACATATGTTCAGGTTCTATGAAACCATGAAACTTTGGCCAACTTGAAAGCTGTAACAATTGCCCAAAGTTCTATTATATTTAGAGATGTCCTTAGATGAACTCAGCAACAAGTGTTTTGGAAGAGGGTTAAAATTAAGTGTGGAAAATAAAGGGTATCACCCTATTAATATATGCATTTTGGTACGTTACCAATATTCATATTTTGACATCAGTGACTATAGCCATTATTGGTTGTTAGTAAGATGCCAATAATCATATGTTGATATCCTCACAGTGAGGATAGCCGTTGTTGATTGTTATTTCTTACTCATCTCTTCGTGGTCTATAGGGTTGTAGACTTTCATTGATACAAGTTCTTAGCCAATCAAATTTAGTTTTAGGTTTTATTTCAAAACAAATGCATAATAATAATTTGTTGGGCAACACATTTGGATTTTAATTTTTTTTAATATTTGAAAAATTTATTTTATCCATTATATTAAGGTTTAAATGAATTTATAAAAAATGTAGACATTATTTTAATTAATTAATTTATTAATATTCATGACATTTTTAATGGAAATACCAGATTATGAACCTGTGAGAGTTTTTAAAAAAATATAGAAATGTTATTGGTTGTATGTTTTAATTCTCTCTTCCTTACATTAACATTAGTTTGTTGGTTACTATAGATTCTTATAAATTGTTAAAGAAAAAATAAACATCTTATATATATATATATATATATTAGCTATGCATTTGATAAAGTCCACTATGGGTTTCTAACAAAGGATCCTACCATTGATGATAGCAAGCCCCAAAGTACTATAAAGACTCTAGATCTCAATCCCAGGGTAGATGAGTTGAAGTTGATGGGAATAGATGGATTGGAAGGGGGGGCATTAAGGAATTCCCCCATCATAGAACATGTATAAGTAGAACGCAAATTATTTTCAATCATTGGGGTGAATGGAAGAACACACCATTGAGTACATCTCTTGCATGCACTGGATGGAATAGTGCACGAAAGACACTCTGAGCAATGACCAATTAGGAAAACCATTAACAGAGGCAAGGATTTATACCAATGATGAAAATGGAATCCAAGATACTACACAAATCTCAAAGTGTGAATAGAGATCTTGATGTTAAACACATGGGAAACCATTCAATAAGCGACCAATGATGAAATGTCATCTGCTAAGTGCAAGGTAGCCTATTATTGATAAAAGTATGTTCAAAGTGCTACTTTAGGTCAAAATCTCAAAGCAATGTGTTGAGTATAGGACACAAATACTTGTTGATATTGAGAGTGACTTGACAACTAAGAAGGCAGACATGATAAGTTAGAAAGTTTAACAAATGGTTGATACATGTTAAAACTGTCCTTGAACATAAGCACAACACAAAAGTGACTTGAGAAACATGGACTCAAGAATGAACAATGATATAAGTTTGCGATACATGAGGCATCGTTAGGCTCTCCATAGTGATTGGAAGAATAACCAATTGAAAGAGCAAAGACTCAATAAACGAGGTTCAATTTCTTAAGGCCATACTAAAAATCCAATTTGTTGAAACATTGGACCCAAAATTAGTTATCTGTTAAGGGTGACATGACTATAAGTGGTAATATATCTTCAAAACCAAAAAAATAACATGATCCATAATGTAACTCACAGTGGAAACAATTACTAAATGCATCCAACCTTGAACAATGTTGAATTCTAGTATGATATTTGTCATGTCGATTAATTCCCCTTAATAGGATGTTGCAATCAGTCTCTTTAGATGTTGTAACAATGCTTTCCCAAACTTCATAACCTTAGTGAAGTAAGAATAAATTGTCTCATTTCTTTCTTCAAGGGTGGCATCATGGATGTTGTTGGTGGCATTGAGGACTTTTTGGAACTTTTGAGGGACTAATGGCTTCTATTGCTTCTTTAAGCAATGACACCATTGCCTTGCATTTTTTTTCATCGTCGTGGATGTCTAACAGATATGTGATGCCATGAGTTGCAACAGAGTTCAATTTCTTTAATGTTTCCTCTCCAAACTCCACAAGCATTTTCAACACAAATGCATTCGATGACATTTCGTGTTTTAGACGAATGTGGGGATATTTTGATCAACATTAGTATGTTTACCTTTCTTGCTCCACAGACTTGACATTTTCATGTTCTTGGCGGATGTGGGAGATTTCGATCAAGATTAGTTTGTTTACATTTCTTGTTCCACAAAGTCGTTGCTTCACTGGTCATGGCATTCAAATAACTTAAACTATTGCCTTAGGTACTGCCATTTATTGTTAGAATTATGACGTTGATCTACCCTTTGATTTATATGACCATTTGGATGATCAAATACGAATTTGTCATCTAGAGAAAGTCAGTGATGCAGACATTTAAAGGTTTTTTCATGCCACATTTCAACTTTAGGGAAAGTTAGTTATGCAAACATTTAAATAAATTCTAGCTATTGCGAAGACAATGCATGGTATTAACTCTTATTAATAGCTTAGTGTTGTCAATCCCTTTGGTCGTCGATCCCAATGATTGCACTTTGGGGGGCATTCCATCTATTCACCTTTTTTAATTAAGGTGATGATTTAATATGATCGAATTTGACTTGATCAATTCCTCGAGTTATGCATTTTTATTCTTGAGACCATTTGAATGATCAAATGTGAATTTGTCACCCTATTTTATGGGAGTTTACATTTTCATGTTTTGTTCATATGAGGAACGTGGTGAAAGGAATTTTCATTGATGCTACATTGGAGATGGACAAAATGAACTCTGCAACTTATATTCAATATGTGAGATTTAGAAAAATAAGGAGCTTCACTAATACACATGTCTAAATTGAAATTTCAATATGTGAGATTTAGAAATATAAGGAGCTTCACTAATACACATTAACGAGAGGGGTACTGTACTAGTGAAATTCCTTATATTTCTAAAACTTGTTAACGAGTATCAGTGAAGCTCCTTATATTTCTAAATCTCACATATTGAATATAAGTCGCAGAGTTCATTTTTGTTTAGACATGACATTGTCCATCTCCAATGCGACATCGATTGAAAGTCATTTCACCACGGTCCTCATATATGAACAAAACATGTAAAGTGTAGTCTCACATAAAATAGGGTGACCGTCACATTTGATCATGCAAATGATCTCAAGAATAAAAACATGTAACTCGATCATATTAAATATCCTCTTAGATAAAAGAGGGTGAATGAATGGAATGTCCATCCCTAAGTTAATCATTGATCTGAAAAGGGATTATCACTCTTAGCTATTAATAAGAGTTAATACCATGCATGGTCTTCGCAACAGTTGAGATTTATTTAAATGTCTGCGTAACTAACTTTCCCTAAAGTTGGGATGTGGCATGAAAAAGCCTTTAAATTTTTGCATAACTAAATTTCTCCAAATGAAAAAATTGTATTTGATCATCCAAATGGTTCTGTAAATGAAGGAGTTGATCAAACACATCACTCTAATGGTAAATTGCATTACCTAAGGCAACAATTGAAGTTACTCGAATGCCATAGCTAGTAAATCAACAACTTTGTGGGGCAAGAAATGTAAATAGAGTAATCTTGATCGAAATCTCTCCACATCTACCAAGAATACGAAAATGCCAAATCTGTGGAGCAAGAAAGGTAAACGAACTAATGTTGAGTAGAATCTCCCCACATCCGCCAAGAACATGAAAATGTCATCGAATGCATTTGTGTTGGAAATGCCTATGGAGTTTGGAGAGGAAACGTTAAAGAAACTGGAATTTTCTTTTGTTGATGATTGCAACCATGTGACATTTTCTAGCTTACAAGCCTGTGAGATGTGGATCATTGCAACTATGTGAGATATTCTCCATCTTACAAACCTAAGAGAAAACCCCTAAAGAGGGTATGTGGTTCCTACTTGAGACAGAGCTGGAACGTAGATATGACGTCCTCCATTCAAAGAGTTGAGAAGAAATCCAGATGATTATCCCATGGGAAAGGCGATCTGTTGAGTTGGATGTGCTTGTGGTTGAGCACAAGGTGAACGTGTGAAACCCCAAAGTGCTGGGTGCATCGTCATGATAAAATAAATGAAGATGATGTGTTAGCCTCCTATGAGCAACAAAGTTGACGAGAAACTCCAAATGACTCTCCGGTGTGATGCAGTGGAAAAACATATTTGTTGAGTTGATGTGCCCGTGGACGAGCACAGATGAAAGTGTGAAGATCTGGTTCTGTTGTGTAATGCAATGAGCTAGAGATATGGACATCCCTATGGATGTGCCCCTAGTGGATGAACACTAGTGGGTGTATCATATCCTTTTCTATATTGTACAAGAGTTAGACCTACCTATAACCCTAATTGTAATGTAAAGGGTACAGGTCGGCCCCACCTTAATGTGACTGTTAATTAATGTAAAATATAATTAATCTGGTTAACATTAATTATATTATAAGCTAGTGAGGTCGGCCCTGTTGTGCCAATATACACTTCTGTTGACAGTTTCAGGTTAGTATAAGTAAAGGTAAATTCCTCATTGAGGAAACATATCTTTCAAGTGAGTTTGGAAATTTCAACAAGTACACCTTCTTGGGAAAAGTGCACACCTCTCTTGGGCACTAGTATTCTAGGGTTTGAGTGCCCTCTTGTGTGCTAGTTTTTTATCTTGGTGGTGAAGGTATTTCTCTTGAGGATTATATCAAAGGATTTGGTTGGGTTTTCTTCCCTTGTTGAGAAGGGTTTCCCAGGATACTTTTTGTGTTCTTGTGCATGGTGCTTCTTATTATGATCTTGGTTGTTGCAAAATTTATGGTTATGGTTAAATGCTAAAAATGGAATGAAATTCATGCTTAACCTTGAATATTGAAAAATCAACATGGTATCAGAGCATAGGTCTTGAAAGAACCCATTGCACAAGCATCCACCAAGTCTCAACTCACCTTTTGCAGAACCGTACGACCCTTCTAGGGTTTTCAAAAAATTTCATACGACCTTCCTTTCAGTGGTGATTCAACCCTAAAATAATTGGACGATGGGGCTAATTTTGACATAGAAGAGTACGACCTTCTCCAACACATCTCCAGAAGCTCTCAAAGTAAAATTTTTAGAAATTTTGATTTTTGGCCCTAGGGTTTCTAAGGTGTCGAAATTTCCTGCAGAATATTAATTCTTGATTTCTGAAGAAACGTTTCTCTTGAATCAACAAGCATCTCTGTGAAAATATCAAGTTGATTGTTGACAATCATAATTCCAACATAATCTAAGGTTACTAATTCAACCTAATCATTAGGTTTTCAAAATCCAGTTGGTGAGAGTTTGAGGAAACAAATCAAATGAAGAACAAAGCCTTAATAGAAGATAGGCTTGATGGAGCAAGCAACTTCATCTCCTGGAAATCAAGGCTTCAAGTCACCCTTGAAGAAGATGACCTCTTGGATGTGGTAACTAAAACCCTACAGGCCACAACTACAGATATAAAGAAGAATATAAGAAAGGAAGAAGATATCAAAGTAAGAAAATTAATCATCTACTCAGTAAGAGATAATCTCTTACCTCGTATTGCCAACCTGAAGACAACCTATGACATGTATGAAGCTTTAAAATGAATGTTTGAAAGTGACAACACCCTCAGAGATTTTACCTTAAACAACCAACTTAAAAGTTGTAATATCCCTAGGCTGAACCCAATTTTAATGTAAAAGAAAATGTACTTAAGCCGGTGAGCTATTTGATATCATTTTGTATGCACATTCCATGGCATAGTGCGCGCATGTACTGCGCAGTAAAATGATGAAGTGTGCACATTCCATGATATATCGCGCATCAAATTAAGTGTGCACGATTTTGAGGCCAGAGAGCCTTTGTGGTTATGCTGTGTTTTATAGGCTAGTGAGCATGTTATTATAAGCTAGGATGCTTATATTTTGATTAGGCAGGAGATCCTAGATGTTAAAGGCCAGTGCGCCTATTTTTGTATATGTTTCATACTCAATATAAAATACATCACTGCACCTAGCTCGACCACAATAAAAGAGTATGGGGAACTAAAATCCACTATTTAGGGAAAGGGTGGGGGCTAAAAGTTAAGGAAAAGGGGCTAAGCCAGGGAACTTAAGCCAAAAAATAATATTTTATTAATATTTATTAAAGTATAAAGTATGGATAATTATTTTATCCTAAGTTCTAAAGTTGGGAAAAGTGGGCCAAAGTAGCTCCCAACATGACAAGTGTGAAGTTTGGGACATGCATACATATTGTTGGGACTTAGTTCATTCTGGATCATCCATCCACCATTGATTCCATTATTCAGTCAATCATTCCATGAGCTTTCACTCACTCAGTCAGTTAACATCCATACTTTCATGTCACTGTACCTGAACCTATATCCATAGTCATACTCGTTTGTGTAGTTGGTTAGCTTGGAAGCTAGATTGAAGAAGCGGGTTGTCAGTCCCGTGAGAAATTCTTTGGATGAGAGAATTGTTGGGAATTGACTTTCTGAAGGTGTTAAACTATAGCTATAGGGATCTGAGACTTCATGTTCGGCTTGTTGCTGAAGCTCAGAAAGGAAGTGGGGTAGCCGAAGGACTATTGAGAAGAGAAGGGGCACATTTCCTGGGGTGGGACATGCATGTGGGGAATGGGGGACTGTAGGCTGTTAGTTTGAGTTGGCACCTGTGACAAAGTCTTTCCTGTTGTCCATGATCTATTAGCCTAATTAGGAATCCCTTTAACCGGGTGGAGTTTAGTCCCAGCTCAGGGGTGACTCACTGCTGAGAGTGATGAGCAGTGTAGTCTAAGGCTGGGAGGTTCGTGGAAGGTCTGCACACAATTGGTGATATTAGTGCCAATATAAGTGTCAGCTATGTGATAAATTACATGCTGCATTATTATTTACGTGTTTATTTTTATGGGTTTATCCTATGTGTGGTTATAACTGTGTGTATATTTATGGGTAATTCCTGTATATGCTGCATGCATATGTTTACTGTCATTTCCGTATGAATATGTGTATTTACAATATGTATTTGTATGTTTACATTATATATATATATATATATATATATATTTCCGCAAGAGTTCTGTGTGTATATGTTTTAAATGCATGCAGTTCGAAAAATGTATGTGGCATAGCTCAGTTGGATGCTGGGTATGTTACATTATGTTCCACAGAGAGAATAAAAGTGTTCTCCTATGTATCGTGGTCTGACCTGGGTGGTTGGGGACGTTACAATATGGTATCAGAGTTTCAGTTTTCAACACTGAGCCTAGATGGGCTGAGCAAGTTGAGTGAAGTGAAATTTTATAGAGGATTTATTTTGAAGTGGTCAAATTTCGAGTTGCAGAGTGTCCATGGTAAAAAGTAACAACAATTGGGCGGAATTGGAAAGAAAGCCCCAATTTCTGTTGTTAAATTCGAGGAAAATTGAGAATTTCGGCCAAGTGGTGAGATATTATTGGTTTAATATCTGTTCTAGCAAATTCAGGCATGGAATTGGTCGAACTTGAAGTTACAGTGAAGCCATGACAGATGGAGCGAGTTTAGTAAATAAAATTCTCAATTTGTGATTTGATTTTGGAGAAATTTGTTCCAAAAATGTCAAACCGCAGCGATTTGTTGTTACAGAGGTTGAATTGGTGTTATCAGGGTGAAATTGAATAAATTTCATAGTTGCAGAATGTCTATGGTAGAAATTGGGAAAAATTTAAGAAAAATCCCCAATTTCTGCAACGGAATTCATGAGGAATTAATGCACATAAAAATGAATGTGCGCAGGTGGGTGCATTAAAAATGCATGATACGTAGTAAAAAACTTGTGATATGTAAAAATTGGGCACTGTGTAGAAAAATATTGACGTGCTGGTGTGCGTGCCAAATTTTGGCACTGCGCAGAAAAAAATGTTGGTGTGCAGGTGCGCGTGCTAAATTTTGGCACCGCGCGGAAAAATGTTGGTGTGCTAGTGCACGCGCTAAATTTTGGCGTCGTGCAGAAAAATGTTGGTGTGCAGGTGCACACGCTAAATTTTGGTGCCGCATGGAAAAATGTTGGTGTGCGGGTGCACGTGCTAAATTTAGCATTGTGCAGTGTGCACACACATAATAATGGCGCATGTGGTGTGCGCAGTATTGGCAGAGCGTAGATGAGTTTGGTTGGTGCGCGTGCAATGTGGGTATATGTGGTCACGCGACAGTTTTTTAATGGTGCACCAAGAGTATTGGTGTGTGGTGGGAGTGTACTAAACTTTGGCATGGTGCAACGCGTAGAGTGAAATGTGCACGAAATATCAATGCATGATACAAAAACTGCGCGCAACATGTAATAGTGCAAGAACCAAAACTGCACGCAGTGGATATTAGCGCGCGACACAAAAGTAGTGTGCACCAGTTATTAGCGTAACAGAGAAGTGATGCATAGTGGTTAAATGTGCGCAAAGCACGATTTACCTTGTGGTTTCGTTGCGCATGCTAAATATGGGTGTACAGGTTGAAATTTGTGTACAATAAGACATTTGGATGGTGAACAACAACGGAAAACCAACAAATATCCGCGACATTTTATACTGTTCGAACATCATATTTTTGCAGCGCATTTTTGAGGGCCTTAATAGCATTTTTAGCTTTTCAAAAACCACATCTCAAATAAAATATATCGAAGAGAGATTTCTAATGGTTTAAACGGTTCGTCAAACAGAGCTTTTATGAGAAAGTTACAACACAAACAATGGAGGGTAAATTTTAAGACCCATCTAACTTTAAAGAGCCATAACTTTCTGCTCCGGAATCAAATTGAGGCGCATGAGTAGTCAATCGAAATCTATTGAACCATATAAGAAATTCCCAAAGTTGAATTAAATCTCTGGGCATGTTAAAATTGTTTAATATGGCAAAGAAGGTACATGTAGCATTCCAGACCAAAAACACGAATTGACCTAGAATTTCAACAGGTTGTAACTAGCAACCTGAAACCCATAAAAAGGTGAAACTTGGAATGAGTGTTCAGAATATGTATATGAGGAAACCCAATTGAGCTCCTATGAAAATTCCAATGGATTAGATGCAAAAATGTATAATTAAAACGCAGATTTGCACCAAGTTGAAGAATGAACAGAAACATTAATGAACACTTTACAAATAACCATAACTTTCTGCTCAAGACTCGGAATTGAGCATGGGAATAGGCATTGGAAAGGTCTTGGACAGTGGAA
>SNQJ01S0179629.1:7268-19539 GCA_010110895.2 Picea sitchensis | reverse complement strand
CCAAAAGAGTGATTTTGAGAAACTGACAAGTGTAACTTTCTTCATGAAAATGATCTTAATGAAGAGTCAGATCTTCTATCACCATGTCATTATCATGTCATCATCTTAATAACCAAAAATGAGGATAACACCCCGGGCTTTAGAGGTATCTTGTGATCGATCACGGTAGTGTTGTAGGTTCTTAACTCGTTGTAAGACCAGGTGAAAACGTCTTTAAATTGTCTGAGTAGGTCCTTATACTTACCTTTTATTTCAGGGGGGAGGAGTTTAGATATTTTAACCATCCTGGACTCTTCTTTGGTTCCTATGTCACAGTCCTCAACCTCTTCTGGTTGGGGTTGTAAGGTGGATTTTATAGGTATGTCGTTTTGATCAAACAGTCTTTCCAGAGGGATCAGTCCTTTCGGAATCTGGTTATTTTTTAGGACCAGCATGCGATGATTTGCAATTTTGTCTTGGAAAGCTTGAGGGTCCTCTCCTTCTTGCATGATCCATATACAGTCATTCTGATTTTCTTGATCCACGTGAGTTTCAGAAAATTCACCTACTGCTTCAAGAAACTTCTTAATTTTTTCATCATCCTCAAAAACCTGCCAGTGCTGGATATTATCCGGTATAGATGGTCTGTGTCTTATCTCTATGTGATACTTCAATTTAAAAGTTGTAGGAGGAGTGAAAGTTGAAGCTGCTTTAGCTAATGCATTAGCCTGTAAGTTTTCTGTGCGTGGGATGAAGTGGACATTTACAGACGAGAAAAAGTTTTCCATTAGATCCCAGGCACAATTTATGTATGATCTTAATCTGGGATGCTTGGCCTAGTATTGCCAATTTATTTGTTTGACTATCAACTCTGCATCTCCGTATACCTCTAGGTTTTTTTATTTTTAGCCTCCTGGCAGCCTCTAATCCTAAGACCAAGGCTTCGTATTCACATACATTGTTAGTATAATCTATATCCCATTGTAGTCTGTAATAAAAAGGGACAATGAACCTTTCTTCAGGTGCCACAAAAAGAACTCCTGCACCGGCCCCTTCGCAAGACGAGGCACCGTCAAAAAACATTTTCCAGATACCGGTGTTACACATATCCTCGGTCATGTAACCTGACTCTTCATGCTCTATATCGTTTTCCTCTTTTCAACCATCTAAACCATCGTCAAAAGATAAGATACAATTTCCTAAATCTTGATCTGCAATGTAAATAGGGAAATTGTTCAGATTTTGAGGGTCGCTTACTGTATATGCTAACCTCGTCTCCCTGTACAACCGAGTAAATTGCCCACCAAACACAGGAATCGTGGCGTACGTCATATCCAGTTGAAAAGAACCCCCCATATTGGCTCCCCATGACCTAGACAACAGTAAGCCGTATTTGGGGGGAATATCAGCAATGACCACATCCATCAAGATGCTCTTAACTGGGACATGTGTCAGGGTGACTACTAAATCCTTTATCATTCCCATACACCTAACTTTTCTCGAATCAAATGAGTAAATATATATGTAAGGTCTAGTGATCTGGAGACCCAATCTGTCCATAATAATTTTAGGCATCACGTTATGCGAGGCTCCGGAGTCTAGCATGCAATTATGTAGCAGTGGATCGTATATGTTTAAGGTGATATAAAAGGGAGAAACAGTGTCTTTGGCTCCTTCAAAATGTGGACCAAAAGTGATGTTGGGCTTATCATCTTCCAAGTTCAAAACGTCAGATTGGCTTTCTAGCTCTAAAATGCCTATCACTTTGGTAATCTGCTTTCGATAACTTGGGTTTTTTGCTAACTCTACCAAAGGAATTGGTATCTTAATTTTATTAATCTCATTTTCAAAAATGAAAACTCCGCTCACCTTGTCTATTTCTCTAGTTGGGACTTTTGAATCCTTATTTTCCAACCTATTTGTCTGGACTGCCTTATTACTCAAGATCTTGGTTAAAGGTGTATTTGTATTAGCTGCTTCAGTTTCCTGTGTTTTAGTCTCAACCTTTTCCACTTCGGGTTCTTGCGCGTTTACTACTTTCGCTTTGTTGTTAGGTAACATGGTTTCTTCTGGGGTAGGCTCATAACTTTGACCTCTTGGGAGAATTTTCTTAGGTTGAGTAGTTGAAATAGGCTTACCCTTAGATCTCAAGTTATACCTGGGTTGGACCTCGGCCATTATCATATCGGTTTCTTCTTGATAACTACAAAGGTCAGTATAATCTCTTTCTTCACCCTCAATAGACGATTGTTGAGTGTTTAGAGATTTTTCATAATCCTCTCTAGTCAGATAGGGTTGCATGCATTCATCACCCAAGTTCGTGACATCATCATCTAAATCTCTAAAATCCTGGAGATCATTCGCTCCTATAAAATTTTCGTTCTTTAGGGGAGTTTGTATTTTCTGATCTTCGTTTTTTATCTGTCTTTACTGATTTGGGGAATTGGGATTCTTCCTAAAATCCTTTTTGGTGAAAGAATCGGCTTTGGCCTATTCTAGCTCCATTCTGAATATCTTATTAGACAGTTCCTTAATTACCCTGGCCATATCGTCTACTTTGTCATCTGTGTATCTATTAGACCCTGACGGCCCTGCTTGTTCTCTAAAGCGTCTAGTTTCTCGGTTTCCCGCTTCTACTTTAGCTTTTAACTTACCAGAAGCCATCATATTTGACTCAATTTCTACAGCGTCATCTTGCATTCGGTTTAGAGTAGCTCCCCTTCTTTCTCGTAAAAGAAGTGCAAAATCTGGTTTGAAAGCCCCCGCGAAAGTTACTTTGGCTGCGGGTTGGGACGGTTTAACCTCGACTGGGATTTTGTTATACAGCTTGTTGAATCTTTGAATAAACTCCATAACTATTTATGAATTATTTTTTCTTAAAGACCCAAACTCGGTTAAATAGTATAGGTGGTCCTTTCTTTGGCCCCATTGTCTAAGGAAAGCATCTTCCAAGACATCATAAGACAAGATAGATCCTGCAGGTAGAATCTGAAACCAATTTCGGACCTGACCTTCAAAGGTTTGGACGAAAAGCCTCAAATACACATCTTCATGTTCGAGACCTAGGATGTTTGTGAATTGATCAAATAAATTTATGTGTTCGGCTGCGGTCAAATCTCCTTCCCCAATGAATTTTGGAAAAAAATTTATATAATTTTCGGGAAGGGCGTGCAAAGGAACGGGCAATACCAAAGGAGTGTATCTTTTTTCCACTTTAGCAAACACTCTGGGAGGGGAGGCAAGCCCTTGACCTCTAGCTCCTCACCCAGGAACACCCCCACCTACTCCTCCAGGAGGACCCCCACCACCTCCTCCGGCGGCTGCCATTGATATTAGTGGAAAGTTGTAAAGGGGGTTTTGGAATATTAAAAGTGAATCTTTACTTTCTTCACGGGGCGAAAAATCCAAGGATGACTAGTAAGGGATGCGAGGGCTTGGCTCTTCGGACTTGCAAGAGATATAGTCAAGGGAACTAATGGGTGTGAAAAATGGATGTGCGAAATATTCTCCGAGACTGGGTGAGGTCGCAAACTTTAACTGAAGGGTCGACGATATATCGACAGCAGATGAATTTTCTATAGGACTTTTTCCTTTGTGTACTGCAGAGGTTATCAGATGGGTTTCACTTCTAACTTCAGAGCAGTTTGATGTTAGATATTTAGTGTCGAAAAGAGGGTTGCGTGAAGTTGAAGGTTCAGAAGAACTCTTCGTCTTCAGTTGTGGATATTTAAGTTGATAGACTGTAGGGGTCGGCTTAAGAGAGCCTCTCACCTTTAAAATCTTCTCAGGATTGGTAACGGGTGTGGTCTATTTACCATCCAAGTTTTTCCTGGTATTCCTTCGTCCAGATGCTATTTATTAATCGTGGAGTCGCCAAGTGAAAAATTGGAAAGCCTTTAAAAGGTGTGCACTCTTTGTTCACTATCAAAGGGTGGCACTTTCAACAAAACAAAATGTCGTTTTCCCAGGGAAAAAGATTTTGTAACTTCGATCCCCGGCAGCGGCGCCAAAAAGATGTTGTTCTAGAGTCTGTACTTAAGGCTTAGAAGTATAGTGTCTAGGCATCCAAAAGTGAGTAAGGGGTAGAGAAGGAAGAAATTTCAACCTTTGGCAAGGGAAGCTAGGGCTGATTTTTAGGTTGTCGTCTAGCTTCCAATTGTTCCTGGATGTTTATGTCCCTTTCAATCATTTCCCACGAACGTTCCAGTTCAACCTGGGTAGTGGATGTTTCAAGAATAGTATCAAAAAGATTCAAGGCAATATGTGTTTGATCTGATAGTCTGGGTTCAATATTAGGCTGTCTTGTCACAGGGACAGTCATAGAGGAACAGAATAATAAGAAAATCTCAATACTTTTTAGATGATGTCTCGATTTCGGTCGTATAAAGGAGAGTTATAGCTCCAGTAGTGAAAACAGGGTGCAAACCAAAGGCCCTTTCCCGTAACTGAGTTATATTTTAATAAATGTGTATGAGGTGTAAGAAAAACATTAAGTTGTCTATCATGTAAGGCTCCTATCAAGGGAGAATATCACTTATAAACAGAAGAAGAAAATGATAAAGAAATAACATGATGAAGCATAAAATATATATAGAAAACTAAAATGTTCACTGGTCTTATACCTGTTGATAGCCAGTACAGAGGAAAAATAGTAAACAATATAGAAAACTAAAATTTATTCACTATAGTAGAGGTTGTACTAAATTATAGCGAAACATTCATCAGATACATATATGAAATGAAATGAAATATGAAATATGAAATATAAGGAAACAAACTCATAACACAGTCGTGACGGAATCGAGAATCTTTGGATTTGCTTTATATTAACTCTTGAGGGAGAAAAATCTCTATTACAATCGACCCAAAAAGGTCCAGCCTCGTCTTTTTCTTCCTTCTATTGTATATTTATACAAATTTACATATGATGGAATCCCAATCGTTCTAGGATTTTCAGTTACAATGAGAAGGAGATCAATCGTTTCATTTCTTCATCCTATGTCTTTATTTGGTACCATAAGCCTGCCCTCTCGCATGCTCGGTACAAGTGACACATTTTTCCACCAGCCGAGATATCAACCTTGAAGGTTCCGCTTGACAATTGGCCTCAAAAATGTAACAATCTCTTACTAATTGCGGAAACCTTTCTTCCATCTGTCAGTCTAGGATGTCAATAGTGCACAATTGCACACTTGGTTTAATAATCCATTTATCTATTTGAACTATGTCTGCCAGAGTTACTTATGAGACTTCGGTCGAATCTCTTTCTTCTTTCTCATTTATATAAGCGAGAATTTCGCTATATTCATTTGGTTCAGTGTCTCAACATTGCTCTCACTATCAATGCCTAACAGACCTCCATCTATAGAACCGAAAGCCTCTTCACAGGATCTCCTTACCTTCTTGGCTTGCAATTTTCCTTTTGATATGCTGCATTCCCATTCTTTCAACAAAATATTACCTCGGGTCTATTCCGAAATGGAAAACTAGAACTTTTTCCCGATTCCCTGTTTGTTGTAGCTATTACAGCTTCTTGAAATGCGGCCCGAGCTGCTCCAGCTTCTCTCTCTTTGACAGATAAGTTTTCTGATACTTGATCAATAAGCAGACAATTGTCCCGAATCGTCTCTACCTTGGCAAGTAAACTTCGCTAGGTTGCAGAAACCCTTCTCCGAATCTCCATAGCCTGGGACTGGAATATCCCGATATTTATAACTTGGCTTTCGACGAACTCTAATCTAACCTGTAGCTGTAGTATCAAGTCTCTTTGCTGGCCTACCTGTATTTGACTGGTCTGAGCTACCATCTCTGCTTGTTCGAGCTTAGCTTTGAGTAGCTCAATTTCCTTTTTATCGGCCATCCTTGCTTGTTCTATTCATGTGTTTGCCTGGTCTTTAGCAGCTTCTTCCGCTGTGGCTAGTTTAGCTTCTAAGTTTTTGATGAGGCGATTTTTTTGCTTCAGCTGATTTTTCAAAACCCCGACTGAAAATTGGTTTGTCGTAGCATATGCCCCTAATGTCCCGGCTATTTCTATCGCAAACTCTTCCTTCTTCATATCTTTCCCATCAGTCAACACCTTGAACTTCTTGGTCGTTGATCCCTCTTCATCATAGAATTCTCTTTTTACCATATATTTTCTCTTTTTATCAAAAAAGAACTCATTTGGTGGAATCTCTTCCATCCTTATAGGTCTCAATTCTTCGTTGAAAATCCACCCTGCGTAGTCGAAGGAACAGCCTTCAGATAGTAGTTTATCCCAGTCGAAGGAACAACCTTCGGTGACCGAATGAATTAAAGGCACCCACTAAAGAAAAAAAATGTGTGGTGTCCTCTCTCCCATATAATCTGCAGGTCATCATAGCCACATATTTGAACTGTGGCTCCAGAGAAGATATCGAATATATACCATTACTGTCCACCCTGAACTTCACAGGGTGTGAAACCCAATCTTTGATTAATCCAGACATAGTCTTGTTGTATTTCACACATTCCTTCTATTTAAAATTCTCCAAGAATTCAGCATTGTATGTAAGGTCTGACACGGTTGGAAACTTGTACATAGCCTGCAATTGTTCGGGTCTGAAAGTTCCAATGGTGACCCTCTGCTCGTTGACGATGGTTCTGGTTGGTATATCTACATGGTCTAATGCCCACCGGACCATATTGTAGTAAGGGAGTAGATGTGGCCTAGCCACTACTTTATGCATTTGAGCCTGGACGACGATCTTATATTTGGCGATCAGGTCGTCTTTTTCATTTTCACTGGAATCATTCGAGACATTTACCAATTCGGACTGTAGAACCTCAGAAATATATGACCAGGTCCTGACAGAGTCGACACTTCGAGGTGAAGTATCAGAAACATTGTTTGAACCTTGTCCTGAAACCCCAATAGTGGCGTTAGACGCTTTTCGTGGGGCCATGGCAGGGGATTCTACTTTAGCTCTCCTGCGATAACAATATGTATACATATAGAAATTAGTTCTCTCTAGAAGGTTTGCTCTGCGTAGAATAGGAATGAAAATTGTGACAACAAATAAAAGATCCATGCCTTCGACCATTTAAAACAAGGTCGTCCTTAGGAACAGAATAGTCAAATCATTCTTAAATATAAATTTAGCAATAAAAACCAAATCCTTACTCGTCAATTCGCCTCATTTCCAATTAATGTCTTAGATTTTGACAGTTCGTAATGCAAGTTGGTGCAAGGAAAGTTTAAAATTGCCTCGTAGACTGTGCATATTAATTTTCGTATTACAACACTGGCAATGCTGGCTTAACTTAATTAATCAGGCCTTTTTGAATGTTAATTAATCTTCCGGCATTCGCCTCATCGGGAGCTTTCACTTTAACCCTTTAAACCTCTAAAACCCGAGGTTGCGATAATTAGCTTTGGTTAATAAAAAATGTAACCATGATTAGGCGTTTAATTAATTACGTTGTTATTTATATCGTGACTTCGCGACTCGGGGCTTTGAAGGTATAGCTTCCGGGAGGCTTGTATGCCGAGTTGCGAAATCGTGAGATCGCGATAATATGATCGAATTAAATTGGAGGATAAAACCAGATTAAGTGTTTAATTAATTACGTTTCTATTTTTATCACGACTTCGTGACTCGGGGCTTCGAAGGTATAACTTTTGAGGGAAAATACGTTGAGTTGCGAATTCCCGACAGAGCTTAACCGCAGCTAAACGTTTTACCTTTAACATTAACCTGGGTTACTAAAACAAGAATCTCGCGGTTTCGGCTATTGGGGTTACGATGGTAAGACTTTTGGAGCTAGCAAACACCGAGACACGAAATCCCGATGATTCTTAACTGCGGTTTAGAGTATTTTTACTCTCGGTAATGATCTGGGTAAACTTTTTAAAACTAGTTCACCGTTTCGCCCCTCGGGACTTGTAAACTATGTGATCTATAACTCCTGACATGCGACATACCGAGGTAAAAAAGGAGAGACTCGTTTAAATGATAAAAAAAAAAATCTTACCGTAAGAGTATGATAACCGTCGTCGTTTGCATGATGAGACTTCTGAGATTTTGGGAAAAATAAAGGAAAATATGAAAACCGGCTTTCGACTTCAAGCATTAAGATATGAAATTTTAAACAAGCTAAGAAAAACAAAGGCGGCTCCAACATAGGCTCCAACTAGGGATCTCGTTTTCCTGCAAGACGGGAAGAACAGTAGACCACGTGCCTAGATTGGGTAAATGGAGTCAATGGCTTTAATCTAGCAAAAATGTTCCCTAGAACAGGATACCGAAGGGGAAAAGGACTTTGTTTTTACTTTTGAAAAGATTTTCAAAACTCAGATACTTTTTAAACTTAGTTGTAGTCCCCTTCACGACTTTCTCCTTCCCGTTACTGAATTTAGGTCTGCATTAAGACAATCAAAACAGTTCTAGGAGACCCAACAGATCTTGTGGGTATCGGTTTGCATCAAAAGAAGAAAATTATATGTTTTTAATCAGGAAGCCCTGTCTAAACTTGGGATGTAGATCAGGTTTTAAAAATAATTGGTTACCAGAGTAGAGTGATATTCATGTATAACAGCCTTACAGATATCTAAGATATTGCTTCACTGCCAGCGAGCCTGTTCAGTACCCCGGTGAAGTTATCTAGCCCTTTTTACTGAATTTCCTTTCACCACTTCGGAATATATTTATGCATTTAAATGCTGAGACGAGGGCAATCATTTCTGAATTTCCTTTCATCGTCTTTTGGACTAGATGGGGGAAATAATTTCTGAATTTCCTTTCACCACCTGTCTTATAATTTTCTTTTTTAGAGCAAGAAGATGGGGGGGCAATCAGTTTGTATGAGGGCTGATATATGTGTAATATTTTGCATTATAGGTCTGTCAACTTACTTTGATTACTCGGTACCAACCTTTCCTTAACTTTCACAACACCTTCGTTCGCAGGGAGAAAGGGAAAAAATAATTTTAAGAGTTTCGGTTGTGACTGGAGGGGGTCCGGTTGTGACTAGAATTGCTTCCGAGGTGGTGGGAGAAGATTCAGGGGGTGTGCTATACTGACGACTGCATGTTTTCATAAGGACTTCTTCCTCACTGGTAAGGAGGATAGTGCAATCGACAGAGGTGCCCGTATTGGGATACTGTCCCAACTGTGATGGGGTGTCTGGTTGGGTATTTATCACCCCTTGGTGTGGGATGGGGTTTTGTAGTACAGCTAGGGGGGTTGTTGCACATATGGTTGTAGGGCCTGTTGAGGTGCAAGCGGTGTTGAGGGACGTGGTCCATTCACAGAATCTTCCATCCACTTAAAGTCAGCGATTTGGGGGAAATGGTGAGTATAGTGACCAAACTCACTGCAAAGGGCACAAGGGAAGGTGGTCCTAACATTGTTGTTGTTCCTTCCTTGATTTTTTTTGTTGTTTCCCCCTTAGGGGTTTTGATTCCCCTGGTTTTGGTTGCCCCCGGTAGACTGGTTCTGCTAGGATTGGTTCTAGTTTCCTCCTGGTCCCGGATTATTATTGTTCCGATTTTTTCCTTTCTTTCTGGTATTGTTCGATTGATGGGGTGGATTTGTCATATTCAACTGTTCAAAATTTTGATATTGCTGAATGGGAGAGGGTTGAACAAAATTAACCCCAGCGTGTGGTGGTCCTTGTGGTGGAGCCATAGGTTGTGGGGGGGCAGAAAATGGAAAGTACGGATTATGTTGAGGCGATGCTCCATAAGGTTCATAGGAGGGTGTGGCGCTTTCACTAGTGCTTAGGGTATAGGCCAAGGTAGAGGGAGTACCGACACTTGGTTGGATAGGTGGGTGGTTTAGGGGTGTCGGTGGGGGTCCACTTATGGGTGGAGGCAGGGCAACAGGGTATGGTTGTTGATAAGGGGGAGGAGGATAAAAAGGGATTCCTCCATATGTCAGTGGATATTGAGTTGTGCCATACATGGGTGGTTGTTGAGGCAGTGGGTTGTGGTGTGTAGTGTTACCAATCAATCTGTCTGTTGAGTGAGCCATCCAAGGTTTGTCTTGGCCAAATGGCATGGGTCTTGGGGCGTCCAGGAGTACCGTGTATAGGTATCTGGACTGGGCGTAGATGAGTTAAAACTATTGGGTCTTGCTAATGGCTTATTCTTTAGTCTGGGGGAAGGTGGCGGCCACATCTTTGGAAAGGAGGGAAAAAAATGATTTGAGGAACCAATTGAGACACTGTTGGGGGGTAGCATCAACTTTGTAGAGGCTACATCGTCAACGCCATTCGTGGATGTGGTCGGCAATATGTGTAGAGGCGGTTTGTTTGAAATCTGAGAGTAGTTCAAGGCCATTGTCATGACGAATGGGTAATTGAAAGAAGGTCAAAAATGCTTTGGCCAAAGATTCAAAAGTCGCGTGGGACCCAGATTTTTCTTCGACATACCATTTGGCAGATGGTCCAGTGAGTGTATGTTGAAATAACCTCAATCGGATGGAATCATCCATGATGTTGTTCGAAGAACACCATAGGTGAAATGTCATGATATGGTTGGCAGGATCATCTCCTGCTTTTCCTTCAAACTTGGGGATGTCTGAAGGGAGTTTGGTAGGCATTACAGGCCATGTGGGGTTGTGCAATATGGAATCATTGGTGAGTTTAGTCAGATCCTGTATGTTGAGGGAAGCTAAATATGGCATATGGGGTGGTGGCGTAGGATTAGTTATGGCCATCATGTGAGTGTTCTGAGTACATGACCCTTAGAGGGGACTAGGTGGGTTTGTACTTCCCCCTTGAGAGGAAGTTCGCCCCCCACTTCCGTGTAAAGGAGAGAGAGTGGAAGGTGGAACTTGGGAATTGGACCCAAGTAAGGTGGAACCAAGCAAATATTATCCCAAGACAGTGGCACTCACAAGAGTGTGAGAAGGTGGAGCTGATGAGTTGGAAAGACTAGGAACTCCCCCTAGAATAGGAGGGAGATTTAGCAAGCGTTTGGAATGATGGGGGTTTTGTGGGTCCCCTATGATGTCCAACTAGCTGAGTGAATGTGTGCGAATGGTGGTGAGAGAAAATAAATAAACAAGAGCCTTTGCTACAATATTTTGAACTTTACACAATATATATCCAAATCAAATGTAATCAGAAGGGCATCATACATAAAGTGTTTTGATAAAGAAGCATATATGTGGATAGGTGGATTTTGTCTGCGTGGAGGAATAAAGAAAACAAATGCTCATGTCCTAAAATACGTAACGTCCTTCCTCTCAAAATAGCACTGGACCTTCCAATAGCACTCGACAGTGAGGTATGAAGCCACCGGAAGAGAAACTAGTGAAGGATGAAGTAATCAGTTATAATGAGGGGTAGAGGGGGCATATCCTGAAAGAACTGGCGATATTTCCCAATATCCACACAAAATCCAATCAAGGTGCAATTGCAGCCCACAATTGCCACCTGGGTAGATGTCCTAAAATTTGGTCACTAGGTACCTCGGTCAAAGTGCGGCATTTATATTTTCGGCCTAAGAAATGGGTCACGGGCTAGATCCCGTCCAAGAGGTGGGTGCCTCAAGGGGAGACTCACAGAACAACCGGACCTCAGCCTTCAACCCTTCATGGGTATCTCCCTGCCTTATGGTGTTAGGAACACTTGACTTGGAGGATTTAAATTTCCCTATTTGACAACTTCTATTGTTTTGAAAATGTGAGAACCATATAACAGGGAGTTATTTGGATGCCTATCCCCGAAATCCTACCTAGACTAAAAGATTTCTTTTGGCACCTCCTATGGAAGAAAACTTAGTGAGTTTTTAGAAAAAAATTAGATGTGGTTGTTTGAGAGATTGGGTGTGTGAGCCAATCTCGTTGAAATTAAGTGGGAGTGGATAGTTTTGTCAAGAAAAGGGTGGGGTGTTTCGGAATCCCTTTGGAGGAAACTTACTTCAACCTCCACGTTTCGAGATGAAAACTATGTGAGTGAGAAGTGACTTTTGTGTGTGAATGAGTGAAAGTGTGCCAATTTTTTAATGAATTAGGTGTCACCTTCTTGCATGTGGACTTCGCTTGGTCCTTACAAGTCTTTGATTACCTATTTAACTAAATGTCATTGGTACAACCTTGCGGAATTCAAAAGTCCCTAGGAAGCTAGCATGTGGACATGTGGGTCCTTTACTATTCCTTTAACTCCCTAATATGATTTAATATAAGAAAGATTTGAAGCTATCCTAGATTGTGATCATGTGGGCATGTATGGCCCGTTACAAAACCTTTAAACTTCCCTAGTGATTTAATCTAAGAAAGTAAATTTCAACACTATCCTATATTTGTAGCATGTGGGCATGTATGGG
>SNQJ01S0179628.1:0-16822 GCA_010110895.2 Picea sitchensis | reverse complement strand
TTCTGAGAGAGGAGACTGTGAGAGAAAGAAGAGGAAGTTACAACGGGTTTTGATGTAGGTTGTATCCCTTCATTTGTTGGATAATAATAAAGGAAGGACCTGGCAATTTCTCTGGTGGACGTAGCCCACACTGGGTGAACCACATAAATCTGTGTCTCTATTGTATTGTGTATCTTTTGTGTTTTGTTTCCGCATTTGTTTTATTTTATTTCTCTGCGGTCCTGTTTTTCTAACAGATGCAAAGGGGAATGATATAGAGTAGTGGTGGAGAGATCAAGATTGGGATTAGTGGGGGAAGGGATATCGTGGGGAGGAAAAGGGGAGATGGATGACCACCATAAAAAAATAAATTTAAACTAGAAGGAAGGGTCGGGGATGAATTCATTTCCATCCCTTTAAAAACTACAACAAGTTCCTCTAGAAGGCCTCTAGCTGCCTTAGTCACAAAGTTGTGACCAAGAGCCATTGTGTCTTTGTGAAGATTTTGAAATAGAGGGTCCATGCCAAAATGGGTATTTTTATGAGGTTTTAGAGGCGTTTGAGGGAGCTTGGGTGAGGTACCTATTTGAAACATAGTTAAGATTCATATTATTGATAGAGTGAGATATAAAAACTCTTCCCTTTGGCTATTATTTACTATCTTGCCTTCATCCACTCGAAATTTTTGACAACATGATTTAAGATATCCATAAAGGTGACATGAAGAACCCTTGAAAGGGATCACCATATAGTCCAATGTCTAATGATATGTTAGAGCTCTGACCCTAATCTCCAGGGTTTTCAACAATCTCTCTTCCAAAATGAATTCCACATAAATTTTGGCTACCAAAAGAAAATTATTGGGCTCATAGCAATAACCTAGGTCCAACAACTTACCTAATCTCCCACCTATCATTGCTAGGGATTGTTCATTCCAAATTCATAAGAGGAGAGCATGCAACTTGATCCATATAAGTTGAATGGAACCCCTTTCCCCCTCGAGGTCAAAATAAGGGTGCCATTTCTTTAAATCCAACATGGTACCTCCCCAAAACCACTTCCCCACTAATATTATTTGAACATACTCTCCATACTAGAACTTGAAAATGAGCCATGCTTTTGTAAGGATGTGGAAATCGAGGCCATAACCAAACATAGAGACCCATGAATTTTGAATCCAGAAAGATAGAGTGCGATAAAATATAGACCTCTCATAAAACTTACCAATCAAGGTTAAGTCTAAGAGCTCCATGATTTTTCTCAATACCACGTCCTCCCCTAGGACAAGCTAAACCTTCTCTAACTTCAATCTAACACAACATGAATTTTATTTTTTCTATATTATCTTCTCATCACTTGAAGCTTCGTTCCTCAAGATTTACGTAGATCAACCACCAAGGCTCCCCTAAATTCCACCGGTGGGATCATCCAATGATGGAATTTTGGTTGTGGAGCCACGATTCAACTACAAGTTGAATTGGGACTGTTACCCCCCCAGCCTATTGGTAACTGGAGGAGATCATATCTTGAGGCCCGCAATGGAGAACATGATCTACACCATGAAAATGATGATCATCATGTCCACAGAGACCCCACCCCATCGTCCTAGAGCAAGAAAGAGATACAAATTGGGGTGATTATCCTGACGATGCCTCTGACATTTTTGAAGACTGGGATGATTATTCTTCTATATAAGAAGATGACTATTTGATAAGGTTTAGAAGGAAAGGATTTGGATTCATCAAATGGGAAGGGGATGATATCAAAACTAGCGAAACACATGAGCCAACCAAAGAAATTCTTCATGTGTTTTCCCCTGATGATTTTCCTTTCGCTTCAGAGGAAGACTTTGATAAAATACAATGGCCAAAGAAGGAAGAGTATCAACAACTCCTAGACAAATACAAGGACAAAGAAGTTGGGACTGCCAAATTGTTAAAGAAAGGAGAAGATGACATATTGATCAAACCATCCCAACAATAAGTCTTCAAAGCAGAATCCCACCCTCCTCTCTTGGAACAATATACTAGAGTTATACATGAAACAACCAAATCTAAGACAAAGGATTACCAAGAGGGAGATATGGTCTAGATGTGGGACACAAAAAAGGGAGAGCCTGTTAATATCAAAGGGAGTGCACAATTTTGGCTTGGACCTTTCAAAGTCGGAATGAAGTCAGTCAATGATGCCTACTATCTATCCATGTTGGAAGGAAGAAGACTTCCATTAACAGTTAGTGGACACCTCCTCAAACCCCATTAAGGGGAAAAGACTTGATCCAGATTATTTTCAGCATGAAATGAGAGCGGAGATATCATAAAGAAATGCAGAGAGATATCGCATATATTCAATAATATAACATAAATGTATAAGATATGCAACCATAAACACAGGTATACAATAATACACGATTTCTATTAATGAAAGAAATGTACAGAGACTGTAAAAATATAGAGTGAAAGACTCGCTAGAATGGTGGCAACTTATCTCCGAGAAGAGATGTGACGGTTACTCGCATTCGCAAGAAGATGGTTACAATGAGGCTCCCAAGGCCTTTTTACAATAAACAAGAATGCCAAAAACCCTAGACATTCGGAAACCTAACCCTAGGAGATGAAGCGCCAAAAGTCATGTGGGCCCCGTTTGGGTAAGTGAGTACATCAACTTCCCAGGGTCGTAAATTTTACATACGATCATCGTTTTAGGTGTGTGATAGCTCGTTGGAAGGGTATTGTCGAGGATATTCATTTTGGGCTATCATTGAGAACCTCGATCTCGAAAAAACTTCATTTGGGCCCTCAAAATGGCCATGGAAGTTAAAAACTGATAAAAATAGTAAATTGCCAAAATTGCCAGAAAACTGTTTTGAGCCAGTCGGAAAAGGAGGGTGGCCACCAATATCCACCTGGATCAAGACTTGACTTCACAGGTAAGTACGGGTAAGGAGGTAGGCATTTTGCATTCATTGTATGTACCATCAACATTTCATGCTAGAGTAGTTGTATTTCCATTTGTATATATGCTTGCTTACTTTCATTTTCTATACCATATATGAGCCAGGGGTGATATCACTACCCCAAATGATTACTAATAATATTTTGTTGAGATCAAGCAGGTCACAGGTCATGCCAGATATTTTGAGGTTCTCATGCGCTCTACGGTGAGCACATGTCCCCGAGTTGGAGCTAGATGTTATACCCTAGCCTAGGGATAACTAAGGAGATTATGTCTCGAGGCCCACAAGTCCTAGACATGGAGTAACGAGAGCCATATTGACTTGAGCCTGGACCTGGAGGGCCCATCCTTCTTCTTCAACGCCTCCATATTGTCAGCAACAACATTTTCCATCCCATTGGCCTGGTCCTTCAGCAGAAGTGGGTCTTGCTCCATGAGGTAATGAGTCTGGGTATCATGGTATATGTCACTCTGATTCTCAAAAAAATTGAATATGTGCATTTAATTCTTTTTACTTCTAACGTGTGCTTGGACCTTACGCATTTACACTTGTCCACACCTGGGGGGAGTGATAGGATGCCCTAGCAAGTTGGTTCCCATAGGGTTTGAGTTGCCACTGGGTGAGTTCATGAAAGGTCATCGTCCATTCCAACCATACTTATCGATTTTCATCTTTTTCCCTCTCATCAATCCCCTACATTGGTTTGAGCATTGGGTTTGCCAAGCTAGCAAAGGATTGTACCTTACCTTGTGGGAAAAAGGGGCTAAATCCCATTGGTTAAAATTAGCTAGCAAAAGATAAAAGCCAAAAGAACAAAAACTTCATATGCTTCACCCAGGGACCCCCGAGAAAGCAATAAAAGGCTTCTTAGCAAGAAACAGAGGGACCCATAAAATAATAAAACCAAGACGTAGTTGGAGGATAGGGTATCTCATCACGAGCCAACCTATTAGGTCCATGGGCATGTAGCAGTATGACACTACCATTCAGCTGGTCACCACGCCAGGGTAATGGCTCTTGGTGGCATAGCCAATAGAAAGGGGGTCTCATCATGAGCCAACCTTCTCATCTCCATGAAATGCTTGTGGGTAACATTGTCATCACTGCTCACCACGCCAGGGCAGTGTCCCCTAACTAGTCTCTTGAAAGAAAAATCAATAAGATAAAAAGGTAAAAGGCATTGAATGGGTTTGGAAACATTTTCATCCATGACAAGGTGTAACTCACCCTCTTCAGAGGCACCCACAGGTAAGCCATACATTCCCCTGTCATCACTGCACCCATTTCTCAAACATCCCTACACCACTTGATCCACTTACATGGCCTGGATTTGTATTCACCTGGAAACATCCCACGTCCAATGAGAATTAGCCCAGTAGGACCTCCTGACATCCTCTCCAAACCTAGCTTGTAGAATAACATAACGTCTTTGAGCACTTGTTTGGGAAAGGGAGGTTTTATGCACATGTTTATATAACTTGATTATTAGACGTGATTTACATTGCTATGATCCCTGTGACTTATGAGGCCATGGAGGGCGTACTTGTTGTTGTTGCAGGGCCACACCCGATAGACAGGTACACAGGGGGAGATGATTAGTTCGTACCTACATAGGGATGAAATCCCACCATATGGATGTTGAGACCCCATCCAGGGGCATACACATGTCAGAGGCTTGCACCGAAGAGAGAGGAGGACGTTCCACCATAGACAACCTGGCAGGCCTGGACCTAAGGGGGTCTTTCCCTCCCACTATGATGTTGGCATTTGAAGGCCCATGACGTCACCTCTGTGACCCTTGACGTCACCCAACGTTTGATGGACACTTTGGAGGCAGTTGTGTGCCAAGTGGCATGTGTGGCTTGATCCAGAGGCCTTGGGAGGCCTAACGTTTTTCTCCTGGAGGCCAACGTTTCACCAGAGAAGCCTAAGATCATCCTAAAGGGCCATGACGTCACCTTTTCTGCTTGATTTAGGGTTTAATTTGTCATTTTTATGTAAAAACTAGATATTACATGTAAACTGGCCATGTCGACCTTTTTGACCTAATTTGTAAATTAAAGATCATTTGTATTGTATAAATAAGGGGAAAATATCTCTTATGTTTCATGATATTTCACTCACACTTAAGTGAGGTCTGAAATTTTCTCCCTAATTAGGGTTTATTGGCTGAAATTTGGTGCACACTTCTTGAAGGAGGCTATTTTTGGTGTATTTTAGCATTTTTCTTGGTGGAAGTCTTCAACTAGGCCTATTGCTAGATGATTCTTGGTGAATGTAAGTAAATTTTCTGCAATTATTCTTCATTTGAATGGTTATGGTGTATTTATCTTGCATTTCTTCCAAGATTATGAAATTGCTAGCTTAAAACCCTAGGAGGCTAAAACACATGTTATTGTTCTTGCCTTAACAACTTCTCACCTACAAGATTGTGTTAGAAACCCTATTCTCTTGAAGCTTTGTGCTAAGTGCCTTTCCATTGCAACACCCTAGCTTCAAATGCTTCATCTAGTCGTCATCAACTTCATCCTTGATCTAAAGAAGGAGGAAAACCGCTAGGGCCTAGGGTTACCTACTTCCTAGTGGCCATTTTCCCCCTAGGGTTTAGTGATTGAAGCCTTGGGTTACCAACACTTCAATCATTGACCTTCTTCTCTCTATCTCTCATATTATCACTTGTTCGTTCAAGATTGTCATTGCTAAAAGAGACTCCATTAACCCTACAAGCACTAATCTAAGCCTTGCACTTGAGTGATTGATGAACACAACTCTTAAAACTTTTACCTCAAGCCATCTACTAACTTATCCTAACCCTAGAGTAGGCTAATTTACTAACCTACTTGTTGTTGTTACAAAAGTAAGCTACATCCATTTATTGCAGCAATAAAGCACCTTAAAGAAATTGTAAAGTTGATTTATACACTGCCTAATTAGCTTATGACAAATGCTAGTACTTCTCTATTATTGAGTGATGATTTTTGGTCATTATGAAGCTCTCTTTAGGCATTTATTGTGAAGCTATCATCTTATAAACATTGTTGTTATAAAATTATGTTTGCTTCATCATACATCAACTATTTATGTTATTGATAAGTCCATGGTTTTACGAAGTACTAACATCAAATTGTGCTTGCAAAAGATATCGTTTTCTTATTGCTTTGTTCTAGGCAGGTACATCTAAGCATTTCATTACTTCATTGGTTAAAACCTTGGGACTTTCTGATCAGTGTGACTTGTGAGAGGGGATACCTTTGTAGACAATTGAACCTTTGCCCTCTCAAACCCCCAGGTCACCGGGAACGTCTCCCTTGGGCCATCAACCCTAAATAGAAAGAGGTATATTGTTGAGGTGACAGTGATAGGATAACCTCATGTTACGCCAATTTGCTTCCCTTGGCCTTTCTCTTTGGGACAAGTACAGATTGCACGATAACAATTCTAGCAAATTGTTAACATGATGATTATGTGTTTATACTTAAATACTTGCATTATGGTGGTGAGTTGTGGTGGTGCCACTCACCATGTGTTGTTGTGTAGCAGTCAAGGTTGGAATTTCAATTCAGCATTAAATCGTCAATGGCATTTGACAATTTTGACAACTTCAGTGTCCATTCTGATGGTTTTAACAAAAAAATGTCGAATCAATATATCCATGAATCAATTTTACAACAAACTCGAGATTAGTTAGATGAGTGATAGATGACAATTAAAAAAAACAATAAACTACTTATAATTTTGCATACAATTGATCTATTACTACACACTTCCATAATAAACACCATTTATTTTCAAATGTTATAATGAGAACTACTTATAAATCTTAATTTCCACAAATATAATATTAATTAAACATTTTATCTTATGGCATTGAAGCCTACTAACTTAAATTCATTATATTTATGTTTGCTTTTTTTTAAATAGGTTTGATATTGCATAAAACTTTTTCCTTTTGATCAATGATATTTTCCATGAAATTGAACCTGGGTGCAGAGGATAACAATCATTCCTCCCAACCACTTGAGATAAACTCAATTGACATGATCATGGTGGTTTATTTTATCATAATATTAATAATAAATTTTTTTATCAGAGGAAACTTTGCAGGATCCCCCTCTTCTCTAAAATGTTTTATGGAGAGAAAATAAACCTCTAGAAAAGCAGGTAATAACCCAATGGGACTCTATTGAACTAGAATCGAAGACCTCATGGTGAACTCCGTCGGGACAAGGCCCAAAGTATGCATGAAGACTTTACATCATGTTGTTGGTGGGACTTGAACTATGGTGAAGGTTGCACTAGCACCTCACTTTTACCAATTGAGCAAGCCACTCTTGACTATATCTATATATGGTTTGTTATGCTTTTATACATTACAAATTTTACTTATTTATTTATTTATTTTGATTTATAAACATTATACACTTGACACATCTCACCCATACTATGTTGTGTTCAATGTAATATTATTATTTATTATAAGCATTGTAATTTTTTTGTTGTTGAATCAGTATGATAATGTTAGTGTTTCACTCTATCAAACATTTGTGACACATTTTACTCATACTAGATTGTAGCACATACCTTACTTCCCTCAATGCAATAAACAATTGTCAAATGTCATACACACAATTTGCACGTGTTATACTTAATTGTTTTACTAAATACCAATGAAACTTCAATGACAAATTATTCTATCCAAAAGTGGGAGAGTTGTTTAATTATTTTAAATAAATACCAATGAAACTTCAATGACAAATTATCCTATCCAGAAGTGGGAGAGTTGTTGCACAAAACTACAATTGTTGACAAATGCAAGAGATGGGCTACACATGTTGACAAATATAATAAACATGGTGCATTCATACTTGAAAATGAAAGGTAATTGGTTAATAAAGGTCATTATCTTATTCTAGCAAACATTACAAACAAAAAGAAGTTTTAGGAAGGCAAATGCAATATTAACATAACAAATGATCATTTGTGTTACGTGGAGTTTAGGAGACACCGAGAGGGGAATCAAGGAGATGGATTTTACGGAAGGTTTAAAGGTAATTACAAATATTTAAGAGATAACAAAAATAATAATTTAATAAATATTAAAAAAAATAAAACATAAAAGATATAATGATTTTAGGACTATAATATTTTTGAATACAATTTGTAGCTATAAATAAGATGTTTGAAAGACTTTGTTTTTGTGGATATTAGAATTTTGAAAAAAAAAACAAAAGAGTATATGTAGAGTTAAAAAAACTACCAAACATGAGAGTCAAAATTGTTGTGATTATCACCTATTACAAAAATATATTACACAGTGTGCTAACATACACTCGGATAATATTTTTCATAACCCGAATGTCAAATCAGTAAGTGAATATTTTTAGATCATGAAATCAAAAGTCTTGAATTAAAATTAAATCATCAATGTACAAGCTGCCTCGTATGAAATGAAGGCATGTTAATATGTTCAAGATCGGTAAAGCAAATAAAATATGTTATACAATGGTGCAATATAAATGAATCCTTCCCAGTCATTGATATTCCCAAGTATATGAAGCCCGATCAACAACTAGATAATCTCCTCGAATATCCTTTGCAATGCGAATTTCTTCATCTAAATATAGTGATTCAAACCTGTAGAAAATGCAATGAATGTTGTCAAGGGTAGAGACTAAACCCAAGAGAAAGTGAAATATAAGATCCACAGTTTGAAATTCATTTGCATTCTTCTTTTTGCATGAACTTTATTAATACTATAAGAATTATCTTTGCATGCTACTATCTTATGATTTCAATCAGGAAGTATTATTCTGAGAAAAAACAATTATGCAAGCTGTARATGATGAAGTGTGTATAGATTTACTAAACAAAGTCATTAAAGTTGTAATTCCCCTGGGTGCCCTCCTTGTCAAGTTGATATTTAAGCAGTCAGCAAAGCAGCGACTATTCAGAATGATCACACAAAAACTGGATTGCAAAACGAAAGCTGAACAAGTAAATGTAGTAGCGATGTTATTAACAAAAAGTAGAAGTTATACCTAGGGAATGTGATATTTAGCATTGATGAGATGCCTTTCTCCATTGGATGTGTTATCAACCAAACTAGCACTTGTGCAAATCCTTCACAAGGTGCTTGTAAAGTGTAACATATAGATGTAGTTGCCACTGTCACCTAAACAAGTACTTCCCTTGTTTTAGTGAAGGATAAAGATCCAACACTTCAGATGCTTCCCTAGCAACCTCAAGGGATCCTATAGCAAGCTAAAGGCAAGTCTACAGCCCCCTATCTTGGTTACTTGATTAACTAGGTCAAAGGTAAGGTTAGGGTGAATTAGATAAAACAAGTTAAGTGTGTGTGTGTGTGTGAGGGGTGCTAATAAGACGATCAATGATGATTATTAAGCTAAGAAAGTAAATTAAATTCCCCAAAACACTAGCTATCGAAAGAAAAATGAAAGTTGTAAATGAACTTGAATGATAGATAAGAAACTTGAGCATGTAACAAGTTTATAACAACAACAAATCAGCTCTAAAATCAGCAATAAGACTATGGAAAGTATGCCAAATGCCAAGTAAAAGAATTATAAACCATCAACCAATGATTTCTTGAAAGAAAAAGCTTTAAACTATGTTAATTAGATGCAATATGACAAGCCTTAACGGCTGAAAATGCAATTATTGCAGCAACAATAATGTTAGATGAATCTAAGTCAAGATGCAGGATGTTAGACTAAGAATGATAGTAAATGAAGATGCAAATGCAAAGGTCCTAAACTAACACAAAGCATTGAGAGAGAAGGGGGTTTTAAAATAGGGTTTTATCACTTGCAACAAGAAGACTAGTGTTGTTTTCAATCCTTGGGCATATGGAGTCAATGAAACAATTCCAATAGAGGCTAAAGAAAGAGAAGACTTGAAGATCAAAACCCTAGAATTATGCCATCATAAGTCTAGGCTTAACCTTCTAGGAAAACAAAACCTAAAGTTTATACAATCATAAACCCTAGGTGTCGTCCTACTTCTTCTATGGTGTTTAGCAAGAAATCAAGTGGAACAAGTCAAACCCTAGAGTTTATACAATTATAAACCCTAGTGTTTAACTAACAAGGGCAAGTTTAGGGGATGTACAATCACAGCCCTAAATTTGACCTTGTATGCTTTAACAAGCTTTAAGATGAACAATTAACAAGGGGATGCACAATTATAACCCTTCTAGGCTTTTCCAACAAAATTATCCAAGGAAAGAAGATAAAACGCAACTTATCCACAATTAGATAGAGCATTCACCAAAATATACCAAGAATAAACACTTTAACTTGGAAAGAACACTTACTATACCAAGTCACTATGCATGAGGAAATCCTAATTTCATGAATCATCCACCAAAAGAATCCACAAGACTTTTCTCCAAGAGGTGCGCACAAGTACTCGATGATGAAAAATAAGAGAAAAGAGCTATAGAAGTGATTCTCCACAAGTGTGTGTTATTAATTGCAAATGAGGAGCGCTAGCCTTCTTATATGAGGCAACCCTAGTGCTATAAACCCTCAAAGCCCCTAAAAACATAAAATATCCATGTTACAAGTTGAATAGGTCAAGGCCGACCCAAAAATAGCTTCCAACATAAGATAACATAAAAATACATCAAAACGTCCCCTCAAAAAGAGACACATGTGGGTGTAAGAGCCTTCAAAGGCCATGACATCATCATCAAGGGGTAAAGGTGCCTCCAAAGACCACGTCTCTCCATGAAAAGGTGCAATCATATTCAAGGGTCACATCTCTCACCCAAAAAGGCATGTCTCATCACCATCAAGTTCCAACTCATCATCAAAGAAGATGTCCACATGCTAGGTCGACCCACCAAGCATCAAAACCATGATATCATACTCATAATAGGTGCAACGTCCAAGGGCTAGGGCATGACCTCATAGGTGAAGAAGACTCCATGACCTCTACCAAGAGGTGTGACATCATCTCCAAGTGCAACATCATCTAATCAAACCCTAAAATGCTCATGGGTGCACTGTCCAACATGTAGGGTTTTTTTCCCTCTCAATGGTGCATCATGCTATATGTGCAACATCTAGGCTCATATGTCCATCATCCAAGGTCCAAGAGGTGTGGGAAGGTGCCCTAGAGCATGTCCAATCATCATATGGACCATTGCTTTGCATCAAGTGTGCAACGTTCTTTGTATGGTGCACATTGTCCTGGGTGTCATCATGAAAATGTCCTCCAAAGGACCATGTCAAGGTGCATCATGACCAAACAAGGTCGACAAAATCAGGTAAAACCAACAACTAAAAGATACCATAGTCATTAGAATCATACAAAGTAAGCCACCACTTAATACTAAAGCCACATAAGCAATTCACAATAGGTATCTTCTTCAAACTTCACATTAGCTCAGGACTTTATGCAATTTTCCAAGTTTAGGACCTAGGTATGGGAGGACCGTTAAAAGACCCTATTAGGTGTGCCAGTATCCAGGTAGAGAGATAGTTTTCAGAAAACCCATCAAAGTGTAAGAATAGTGAATGAAGTGGTATGGGGTTTACTCCATGGTGATGGAGTCATTGACATGCAGGGTACCATGCCATTTCCATCTTCATGAGCGGCTTTGTAGAGGGAGCGCTTGCTGCTTGAGATACCCTTTCCTTGGCAGTGTGTGTATTCAAAACCCCTTTCTTGCCTTTTGATATTTTTTTATTGCTTTTGCAAGTCCCCTTTTTAGGTTTCAAGCATTCACTATTTTTCTTACTAGGATTAAGTCATTTTAATTGATATGCATTCAGTGCATTAGGACTAGGGGTGATCGCCTCATAGCGAGGGGGTAGAGCTCAATCTGACCTTTGGCTTTTGACTTGGTCATTCATCACCCCATTATTTCCTCTTTCTTTTATATCAAGCTTTCTTTTTTATTCATTTTTTCTAGCAGTTGCATCAACCTCGACATTCTAGCCCTTCTTCTTATAGGAGAATGAACCACGAGCCTTTTTAGTGTACATGTAACAACCATTACCAGAAGATTAGTACACTGCAAAAGGCCCCAGGATGAAAAGTGTTAAGTATGAAAGGGAGTGGTATGTTACACTTATCAAGGCCTCTCAGTTGTACCCCTATTCCCCAAGAGTGACAACACTGGACTAGGACACAAATGATGGCCACCAAGGTGAAACAAAGCAAAAAGCATAACTTCCAAGCTCATAATCCATTATCTGACTTCAACCCATGATCCTCACCTAAATGTCCAATGCATTAAATGTGACACTTTATATGAAACAATGACTAGTGTACCTCATGTGCGTTGGACCACCATAATCAGATGAACCGAACCGATTAAGTGCAATAAGCTGAGCTGGATGAGGGGAAGGAATCTGAGGGGTTGTCTTGTGGAGAATATTGATCATCATCATCACCATTAGGATCACTGTCTTCATTGCAAGCCATGAGACATGATCTCCTGTAGTTACCCCTAGGTGAGAGGGGGTAATAGGATGGACTAGAAGTACTTTTTCAGGATGTGGCAATTCATATAATTTGAGATTGCTCACATTCACAACATCATAAACAATAAGATAGATAAGGGAAAAGGAAAGAAAGTTAAAAAAAGGTCGTGATGAAGAGAAATAAGGATTAATCAAAGAGAAAGGTCGGGAGAATGGTTGGGCCAAAGTGAAAAACAAAGGCAAGCAAAGGTAGCAGGTAAAGGACCCTCAACAGACAGGTAAAAATGGCAATTGGCAAGCAAATACAATGTGGATACTAGTACCAAATGAAGGAAATAAAACTAGAGTTGGAAATGATATTGGTGTGGATACATGAAAAACGAAATCTTCAAAAGAGTATCTACATGGGTGGTCAAACAACCATTCAATAAATACAAATACTAATACTATAGCCTCATATTCAAATATTACTATGGCAAAATCAGTAAGATGAGCAATAACTTTGTAGTCCCCGAGCAGGGACTGGATAAGCAGTGCCCCTTGATTCTCAAAGTTATGTCTTAGAATGTGTATCTAGGGATGGAAGGCGATCTCTTATCATTTAGAACCCTAATCTTGAGGTCAAACGAGACATAATGTTTCTGAAATAAATGAAAATCACTAACTTTTGGCTTTGATCTTTAATGAACAACTGTTGCTGGAAAGGTGATCTTACTACCCATGAAGAGAGGAAAAGAGGGCCATTGTATGGAGTGGCTCCTTGGTTGGGATCCTTCATCATAGATTGTGGACAAGGTCCACTTGCCAAATGTTGTTAGATGACAATGTGGCTTTTTGGGACAGTCTTGGGCTTTTGGTCTAAGTATGCACCAAATAGTCTTATAGGATAAATTCAACTATGGAAATCAATGTCTCAGTCCCTCCCAACTACCAGGTGGATTCTTGGAAACAATTTAATATGGTTGTGGATAACAAAAGAATTGGGGAGAGAGCTAGTGCCCTTTGTTATCGCACAATTTGTACTTTTCCAAAAAGTCCAAGGCAAGTGGATATAGAATTGGCGTAACTGGGAGTAACCTATCACCGTTACCTTAATAGAAAATCTATTTCTATTTAGGAGTATGTCAAGACTACCCCAACGGAGACATCCCCGGTGACCTGGGGGTTTGAGAAGGCTAACGCAAGTAATGATTAATCACAAGGAAATCCTTCCCCTCTCACAGATCACTCAAATCAAAGGGTTCTTTATGTCTTATAGAGATGAAGAAAATAAATAATATTGTGTACCTGCCCAAAACAAGACAAGAAGGCAAAAAGGGGCACTTTCCAAGTACCAAAATGATGTTAGTGCTTTATAAGACAATAAACCTTCAAAAAAGTAACCTAGCTGATATGAATTTGCAGCAATGCAACAGTCTAGAACAACAATTAATATTTTATAACAGCCACAAGAATTATGCCTTGAAAGTGCTTGAAAATAACAAGAAGAAATAGCTTTAACCTAGCTGAATGATAAAATCTTGTCACAAGCAAGTTTGGCAATGTCTAGCTAGCAAAACAGGTCACTTTTGCAGAGAATTTGCTGCAGTTATATGGCTGTAGCAATCTTTTGCAACAGCAGCAAATTGTAGTGGTCAAAAGTGCAAGAAAACACCATGCAAACTCAACACTTATTTAGTATATTGACTAGCAATTGTCACAAGTGATTTCCGGATGATGTAAGTGTGAGTTATGTAGGTGAATGTGGAAATTTGGCTTGAATTAGTATGCTTGTAGCAATGTTTTGCAACAACATCAAGTTATTCAAGGAGTTAGTCTAGTTTATGGTTAACAAATGTTAGTAAAAGCTTCAAGGATAAAGGTTTGAGTGTTTGTTTGATCAATCAACACTTGTAAATGGTATACTAGTGCCTTTCTAGGGTAATGGAGTCAATAATGGCAGCAACAATTCTTAGAGGAAAAATAGCAATGATAATGTTATGTCAAAGGGATGGAAAGGATGAGAAAGGTGTTGGTATCCCAAGGCCTCAAAAATCCAACTCCTAGAGATAATTGCTAGAAAGTAACAAAGGTTAGGCCCTAGCGATTTCTCTTTTCCTTGAACAAATTGTAATAAAATATGCAATGGGCAAGGATGTAGGGTTACTAGAGTGCTACAATGGTAGGGATCTAGTATCTACTTCAAGATAGGTGCCTTTCAAGAAATTTTAACAAGTGGAAGACTATAGAGAAAAATATAGTAACATATGTCTTTCTCCTAGGGTTTCAAGCAAGCAATTTCATAATCTTGGACATGAAACAAGTAAATTAACCATACGCATTCATTCACAATAAAAAAATGCATATTTTCCACTTACTTCACCAAGAATAATCAAGCATAAACCCTAGTTGAAGATCCTCCACATGAAAATTTGCCAAAATACACCAAGAAATGCCTCCTCCAAGAAGTGCGCACGACTAGATTTCAGCCAATAACCCTTAAAGAGGGTCGAATTTCAGATCACCACTTGTGTGATGAGTGAATGATGATAAAATATGGGAGTTTTATCTCTTATTTATACAATATCAACGACCTTTAATTATTTTTAGGTCATAAAAGGACGACATGGCCAAATTACATCAAAAATCCAGTTTTTACATAAATTCAATAATTAAAACCCTAATTTCATTTTTAGAGATGATGTCATGCCCTTCTAGGGTGACGTTAGACCCCCAACATCGAACGCTAGGCCTCAAATGCAAAACGCTTGGTCTCCAAAGGCCTCAAATAGTATCACACGTGCCAACTAGCACCAAACCGTCCTCATAAATGCCAAACCCTAACTGGATGACGTCAAGGGTCAACATGATAATGTCAGGGGCCTTCAAGGACCAATGCCATGGTGGGAGGGCAAGACCCCCTTAGTCCAGGCTTGCTAGAGTGTCTCGAGGAAAACGTCCTTCTTTCTTCCTGGTGCCATCCTCTGGTGTCTCTCTGCCCCTAGTTGGAGTCACAACATCCATTTGTTGGGTTTTCAACCCCATGGAGGTCCGAGCTAATCATATCCCCATATGTACCTGTCCACCAGGAATGGTCCTGCAGCAACAAGTACGCCCTCTATGGGCTCATAAGTCACAGGGATCATAGCAATGTCAATAACATCCAATAATCAAATTACCCAAACATGTGCATCAAACCCCCCTTTACCCAGACAAATGCTCAAAGACGTTATGTAATTTAACAAGTCAGGTTTGGAGAGGGCCTCGGGATGTCCTATTGGGCTAATCCTCCTTAAGTTTGGGGTGTTTCCCAGGTGAAGACCAATCTAGGTCATGTAAGTGTGTGAAATGGTGCAGGGGGAATGTTTGGGCAAAGGGTGCAGTGATAACAGGGAAATGTAGATCTTTCCTGTGGGTGCCTCTGTAGAGGGCGAGTTGCACCTTGTCATGGATTCCATTGTTTCCTAGCCCATTCAATGCCTTTTATTCTTTGTCTTATTGTTTTTTCTTTTCGAGAGAATAGCTGGGGGACACTGTCCTGGCGTGGTGACTGGTGGTGACAGCGTTACCCACAAGCACTTCACGAAAATGAGAAGGTTGGCTCCTGATGAGACCCCCTTTCTCTTGGCTATGCCACCAAGAGCCACTACCCTGGTTTGGTGACCAGATAGATGGTAGTGTCATACCGCTACATGCCCATGGACCTAATAGGTCGTCTCATGATGAGACCTCCCATCCACCAACTAGACCTTGAGTTTTATTTTATCTTATAGGTCCCCTTTTCTTACTGAGAAGCCTTTTATTGCTTTCTCGGAATCCCTGGGTGAAGCATCTCAAAGTTTTTGTTTTGGCTTTTAACTCTTGCCAACTACTTTTACCCTCTCGGCCTTTAGCCCCTTCTTCCCACAAGGTAAGGCACAACCCTTTCTAATGTGGAAAACCCAATGCCCGAACCAAGGTAGGGGAAGATGAGAGGGGTAATGATGAAAAAGGGTAAGTATGGAAGGAATGGACGATGACCTTTCATAGACCCACCCAATGGCAACTCATCCTAAAGGGAACCAGCTTACTAGGGCATTCTGTCACCCCCCAGGTATGAACAAGTTAAAGAGCATAATTTCCAAGCAAACGTTATGAAATAAAGGAGAGTTCAGTGTAACACATTCAAATGCTTCGAAAATTAGAGTGACACATACCATGCTACCCGGACTCGTTACCTCATGGAGCAAGACCCACTGCTACTTTAGGACCAGGCTGGTGGGATGGATGCTGATGCTGCTGATAGATGGGATGCACTGAAGAAAAGATGGGCCCTCCAGGGCCAAGCTCAAGTCGTATGGCTCTCGGTACTCCATGTCTAGGACTTGTGGGCCTCGAGGCATAATCTCCTTAGTTATCCCTAGGATAGGGGATAACATCTGGCTCCAACTCGGGGACATGTGCTCACCATAGAGCG
>SNQJ01S0179625.1:0-19509 GCA_010110895.2 Picea sitchensis | reverse complement strand
CCCTCTACAGAGGTGGTCATAGAAATGGATTTAATAAGACCATAAGCCATGAAGTAAGCCCAACTGGTATCATTATCACACTTACTCTTGAAGGGTTTCTTTTCTTTCACTGTTTCCCTCAGGACCTATCCCTATACCTAGGTCTTTTCTTTCACTGTCTTGGTTGGCACACCTAATAAGGTTGGATGAAGGCCCTCCCATATTCAAACTTGCCAACTCATATAAAGTCTTGAGCCGGTGCGATGCTTGAAGGGGATACTGCTTTATATCTTAAGTAACAACATACTTTGCATGACTCAAGAATCAATATCTCTTATGAACATTGGTATACCTTGTCTTATATTCTACTTTGATTTGGATGGCCCTGACATGGTTCTTTGAGGGACGTCCTAAACTTTCACCCAGGACGTTGTGCCCTTACTACAAGACTTTGGCACGTGTGATGCAAAGCAATGAGTCACCTAGTGACTTGACACCTTCCGACATGAGCTCTCACATCTTCAGGACCTTGGACTATGGACAGATGGGCTTGGTTTTGGCAGATTTGGTCATGACGACACACATGTTGGGCAGTGTACCCTCAGGGCTATTACTCACTAGATTGAGAACATTGCACTAGTTGACAGTTGGATACCATGCAGAGACGAGATGCAACCTCCTCCACCTTAGACGTAGTGCCCTGGACCCTTGACGTTGGCCTCCATTTGATGATGATGTCACCTTCTAGGGTTTGATGGTGATAGGGTTTGATGATTACTTGGGGTACCATTGATGATTTGGCATGACCATGGACGAGGAGACACACCATTGCCATGATTACACTTGAGATGATGCCACGTGGCCTTGGGAGGCCCTCCTTTGCCCTTGGGAGGCTTGACGTCACCACATGTGTGGCCTAATTATGGCATTTTTGCATGTTCTATCATTTGTAAAGGTTATTTGAGGGGTCAGCCCCACTTATATTGACATTTTACTCTATTATGTGGACAAAGCGCTAGGGTTTACCTCATATAAAAAGGCTAGCGCTAGGATCATTCATTCATCATCACATTCCTCACCCTTATGGGGTAACACTCTCAAAACTTACGTTATTTTCACTCTCTTTGGCTCTTTTCTCTCATGCACTAGTCTTGGTGAAGGTTCTTTGTGGATGGTTTGCTCTTTTGGATGATAATTTTCTGCAATTAGGGTTTTGACGGTCTTGCTACTTGGAAGAAGTAAGTAATTTTCTGCAAGTTGTTGTTCTTGCTATTGTTAAAGGTGTTAAATTGCTATCTTGTTGCAAGTTTCTTGTCTTGTTGAAACCCTAAGAAGGAGACATAAGTGTTTATCTCCTTCATAAAGTCTTTATTGTCCAAGTTTGTGAAGCATTCTTTGCTAGGGTTAAAATCCTAAGGCCCAAAAGTGCTTGCACTTTACGGTTTTAGTCTTTGATTCTTGACCTAAGTGAAATCAAGAGAAGGGAAAATGGCACCTAGGGCCCAAGAGCATTTGCACCCTAGGTACCTTCTTCTCTAAAGTCTAAATCATAATGCCCAAGTGTGTTTGCACCTTAGGGTTTAGACCTAACCTCCCTTGTTTCATCTAGTTCAAACTTCAAGCTAATGCATTTGTGACTCCATGAGCCCTAGAGGACAATGGCACTAGTCTAGAGGTGTTCTTGTGGTTAAAGTAGCTTATAAAATCAATACTCCCTCTCTATCAAACACTTTACTAACATTTTTTACCCTAACTCTAGCAAACTATTACTATTTATTGCTACTGTTATAAAAGTTTGCTACAGTCACTAAAAACTATTTTAATTTGCAGCTTGAACTCATTTACAAGTGACTTAAACTACTCAAAAATACTTCTAGCAATTGGATAATGTTATACTTGTTGAATGATTATTTTTCATGGTGAATTGCTATTTTTCTAAGTACTTCTATTTGTTGTTGTTGTTACATAATCAGATTACTGTTGTAATTTGCAACATCCTTAGAATTCATTGATTGTCTAGTGTCTAAAAGGTCATTATTACACTCTATAACTTGGTAATTGTCTATATTATGCTGCAAATAGTTTATTGTCTCATACGGGTACAACAATTACCTCATTATCTTCCATCTCTTTCTTAGACCTAGACCTAACCATCAGGTGATCAAGATAGGGGGTTGTAGGCTTGGCTAATCTTGCTATTTGATCCCTTGAGGTCACCGGTGAAGCCTCCCTTGTGCTAGACCTCTTCCATCACTAAAACGAAGTCTCTACTTAGGTGACAGTGGTAGATTCTTCCATAGTTACACAAGATTTGTGATCTTGTGGAGGGCTTTGCACAAGTACAAATCCGGTGATAACAATCCACAAAGTGAAATATGTTGCTATGAGAAATAATGGTTGTTGATTGTATGGAATGAATATTATTGTTGTTTGTCATGGATATGATTTCACACTGTGTCTGACACCATCAATATCTATTTGAAATAATATGTGTCTACCAAATGAATGTTCCGAAAACAATTCTACTTATTGTTGATGGATGTTGTCAAACGTCAGATTGTTTTGTTGCCTTCTGGTGATCGCTTAGATGTCTACCTCAACCAATCTATTGGCATTATATTACATATAATACTTATACAATGTATATACAACATATAATATTTTATAAAGTATACAATGTAATACTTTATACTACATACAAAGAAAAAATTATATAAATGATAATACTTATAGAAATATACTATTGTATAAGCCCAAACTGGTTGGATCCATTGTTTAGGAACGAGGAGTTCCTCACCAATGAGCAAGGTTCAATCTCTATGAGAGCTTTTCCTAGAGCCATGGCATCACCTTGAGGTAGCGGTCGAACATGTGGTTGCATTCTGAGTGATTATATTAAATGGTCTCATGAGCCATTGATCCATAAATGGCAGGCTTATAGTCCGTCCATTTAACCAACATGGATTCCAAGACAATTTACATTCTGTTGCAATTCCTCTAACTAATTTAAAGACTGAGATGTTCAATACAAAAATAAACTACCTATGGTTGCTTGTTCTCAAATAGTTCCACAATGCAAGGCTTGAACGTAAGTGTAACCCAAGTCAATGACCATTTATTGGCTTGGAGATGATTCCACTTCCAAGTTCTCTCCTGGAAACCTGAATTCTTATTTATTCCAACCACCGCTCTTTAGCATACAAAAGATAGACATTAGTTGACATAAACAACGGATGAGACAGTGGCACGAATACAAAGAACGAGACAATTCCATCCACATTGGTCCTGTTATCGCACAGATTGTAGGTTGGGCAAAGCCTGACCCAATCCGCAAGAGTGAAACAACTATGGGAGTAACGACCCATTGTTAGCTTAGATAGATACTCCCCTCGCTTTAGTGATGATAAGTCACCACAAAGGGGGAATCTGGGTGACCCTATGGGGATTGAGATGGAAAATGGTATGATGACCAATGGATCCCCTATAGGTCTAGGTTGGAGATGAATGAAGGCTTGAGGAAGAGTCTTGTGGAAGGGTAAATGATTGCCAATAGTTGTGTACCTACAAAACAATGTTATCCCACCAAGACAAGACAATATATGTCAATGTAAGCCTCAAAACCTAAGGGAAATCAGCAAGATAAGCTTGTTGTCCCAAAACTGCAGCATATATCAGATTTATATCAGCAACAAGTAGATTACAATAGTTGCACAACTAACCATCAAAGTCATTAAATTATTATTGGATAATTAAGCACAAAAGATGTAGATAATATTCCAATACTTAAACTCGAATTTTGGTGGCAAAATAGGGCTGCAAAAAAGTGTTATAAGCAATGTATTGGGGCAGCCTTATGGTTGTAGCAAACAATTGCTACAGCTGCGAGATCTAACCACAAAAATTCACAAGTAAATTGTCAAAATGATAGCCAATGATTAGTAGAACAGTATTCTAGGTTCACAAGTAAATTTCCACGGTAGATTAGAAAGTAGAGAATGAAAGAATGAGGGTTTTACTGCAGCCCTAATGACTGTAGCATTAAATTTATTACAACAATAAATTCCTTGGCTAAAAGAGGACGCCCGGACGCCCTTAGGGCATAAGCAAGCTTATAACACTAAGAAAACATTCCAACTTGAACAAATGCAATATCTCGCAATTTCATGTATACCAATGCAATGATTTTATTTCTCCAATGCAAATTAAGATTAGTGCCTTGTCAATGGGTTATGGAGTATTCTTGTGTCAAGCTAGGTCTACTACTTCTCTAGGGGTGTAAGCCCTTTTACTCCCTAGAGCAAGTAAACCTAACAAGGTAAATCTAGGAGGGTGTAAGCCCCTTTACTCCTCCTAGCAACCTTTTGCAATAGCTTATCCAATAATGATGGACTTGGTGGAGGGTGTATGCTCTTATACTCCTCCAAGGGTCTAGACAAGAATAATCATGAAACAAGAAAGAAGCACCAACAATATGCAGAAATTCCTTACCAATTTCAAGAGATATGCAAGATAAACCCTTATCTACCAAGTATATTCCATCACCATAGCAAGAGACAAGCATCCAAGAGATAGTGCACCACTTTAGCTCCAAAGACAAGTGTTAAGCATCCAAAAATTTGCCCAAGAGGGCCGAAAATTTCATGGGATTTGCCCAAGAGAGAGGTGTGATTTGCCCAAGAGGGCCGAAAATTTCAGCCAAGTCTCTCACTCAAGAGAGAGTGAGTTATGATAAAGTGAAATGTCACAAGGCCTTTATTTATACAAGACCTTCTAAAATAAGTTTGACCACTTAACTTTAGGGTAAAACACAATTAGGGAGGCCAACCTCCTCTAATTTCCCCTTTACAAAATCAAATTTTAATTTTACATAAGAAATAACCCCAAAAGATGTTGCATGCCCTAGAAGCGTGATGTTTTGGCACTTTGAGCAGAACGTTGGGATGGATGAAGAAGTCGTTGGGCCTCCAAAGGCCATAACTCAATGGTGCAAGGGCCTTCCTTCATCCGATCATGCCAACTCATCATCAATCATCACCACCATCGCCAAAACCCTAGCCCCCAATCTAACGTCAAGTCTTAGAAAGTGACGTTTTAGGCTTCTAAGGCCAAACATTGGGCAAGTAGGGGGTTGATCTCTTCCATCAAGGTGTGCTCTCATGCCTCCAAAGGCAAAAATATCTGACGTAGGTCTCCAAGAAGCAAGGGCACATCATCCATCTTGTGGGATTCATGCCCCAAGTGAAGGTCCCAGTGACCTTGTGCCTCCACGGAAAGCTCTCCACGTGTCAAGGCCCTGCAAATTCAAGCAGATTCGCCCTCCAAGGGCTCACAAGTCACAAGCATCATGTCAAGTAAGCCATACATAATAAAAGAACCACCCGAACATGCGCATCAAGCCCCCCCTCTCAAAATAAACAAATGCTCAAAGACTTTATGCAACTTGCCAAATTTAGGTATGGGAGGGTTGTTATGGTGACCTATTGGGTGAATCATTCCCCAAGTTAGGGAGTATTTCCCAGGTGGACCCTCTCTAAGTCATGTCAAGAGTGTGAGGGGAATGGGGGTAATAATTTTGGGCATAGGGTTTCTTGACATACAAGGGCTCATATTGTCTCATTTATGGGTGTCTTTGTAGAGGGTGTGATGCCCTTCGTCCGCGATGCATGATTTTTCCAAGCCCTTTTGCCATTTAAGTTATTAGAGTGTTCCCAAGTTGAAGCTAAAGTGGGACTTCTACCTAAGCATGAAAAACATTGCCCACCTTAACTCTACCCTGGTCACACTATGCTTCCCCAAGTTGAAGACAATGTGTGGGACTTCTACCTAAGCATGAAAAACATTGCCCACACACGCTCTACCTTGGTTGGCATGTTCAATTACTTATTTATTTTACAGGTCCCATCCATTTTTTGTGAGAGACATTTCGTTGTCCTCAGGATCCCTGGGCAAGCGTATGGAAGGTTTATGATTGGCTTTTATCTTTTGCCAACTCCAAAAAAGTCCTTCTTGGGTCAATGTGGCCTTCAGCCCCTTCTTCCCATGAAATGAGGTAAAAGTCCTTCTTGGGTCAATGTGGCCCGAAAACCCAAAAGATGAGGAAAAGAAGGGAAAGAAACATGGAAAGTGGCAAGTATGTGCAGGAATGGTACGATGACTCATCAAGGAGACCCCTCAGTAGCAACCCTTTCCCCAAGGGTGACCACTTACTAGGACATAATGTCAACCACCAAGGTGAAATAGGGAATAGAGCATAATTTCCAAGCAAAAGTTTTCAAAGTCAAGGAAGAACCCTTTGCAACATATTCAAATGCTTCATTTATTAAAATGACACTTACCACAACACCAGACTTGTTACCTCATGGAGCAAGACCTTCCTCTATGAACCAAGCTAGTGTGGTGAATGGCACAGCCATCGATATCATGGTGATGAGTGGTGTGATGTGGGGCTCTGCCTGCTGGTCTGTCTCTCGATACTTCATATCTGCAACTTGAGGGCCTCGAGACATCATCTCCTTAGTTATCCCTATAAAAGGGGGATAACACGTGGCTCCTACTTGGAGACATGTGCTTGTCGTTGAGTGCATGAGAACCGCAGCATCTCCTGGTAAGACTTGTGCCTACACACACCAAAATAGACAAACATGTTTGGGCATCTAGGATGGCACACTCATCCTTTGTTCATATAATCAAAATCTCAAAAAACAAAATTGACAACTAATCTTAAAAAAGAAAATTTTGCTTTTTTTTCAAAATTTCTAAACTAACATGTAATATGATGAAAGCAAAAGATACAAATTAATGATGCGAGTAGAGAAAAATTAAAAGTGAAATGAGATGCAACTAAACTACCATGAGCAAGCAAGATTCAAATGCAAGAAAACAAGATGACTTACCTGCTTACCTGGGGCTCATGGCCCATGGTGATCAAGTTATGTGGATGTCAGGTGAAATCGTGCAACCAATGTAACCAGCGGATCATCTCATCAAGGTATCCCCCCCTGTGCTTAATTATGTAATACAACAAAGATAAGTCGAGCGCATAATAATCATGAGCATAAATAGACATATAATCAATCATGAAATGAAACTCATGGAGATGGGTGGGAGGGAGGAAATCCTACTGGAAAGAGAAACCACAAGCCTTATCATCTCGAAAATCCTGCCTGAAAGAATAGCCACAAGCCCAATCAATCCATCTCTGAAGAGGGATACCATGTATAGTCGACGGCTCGTCTTTATCTTCACTTAAAATATAATCGCTCCCTAAATGTTGAGAGGAGATAAGAGATCCCAAGAAAGCTTGATGATTTCCCAAAGAAGAGGAAATGAGGTAAGGAACGGCCTCAAGTCTAGAGAAAAACTCTTTTCCCGCACTTAGAATACGTTGCTTCTTTATCTGCAAATCGCTCCCAAAAATCTCAAGATGAAAATACTTTCGTTTGGTAGCGTGAGCCCCGAACTACTCTGGGCTGGCCACGACTTGGTGTCCATCAAAATCTGAGCACGATGGTGGTTCGAAATCTTCATAGAACAAATCTGAGTCACCAAAAGGATATTCATCACAACTCTCAAGGGGTGGCTAAGAATCATCATGAGTATATTGCAACAAGTCATCCTCAAAAGGATGGAATAAGTATGTGACCATTTCATCATCGGACTACCAAGAATCTGAATCATATGCACGTGGAGATCGATTCTCTGAAGATGACAACTCAACCCCTTTTGCACAAGAACCACCCTCAATGTCGTAAATGGGAATTCTATCAAAAATGAAGCAACTCACATCCCATCTACGTCTCCCAACCTGTATGAAATCATTAAGGTGTTAATCCACCATGTTTGAGAGATCCCATATATCAAAACATCTACATCTTTTGGACTAATCACTTATTCATCTTGGTGTACAAGAGGAAAACGGGGCTGAATATCTTCATCAAGCGGGGTAATGGACACTACTATCTCATCTGGGTCTTCATCATTGAGGTCTTCTTGAGAACTTTCTTCCTGGATGTGTTCTTCAAGCTCTTCTTTTGCAAGTGGTGGGTGATACTCTTTCTCAATTTCAAATTCTTCAACTGACATCTTGCCATCCACTAGAAAACCTTCTCTATAAGGGCATCTTTGAGCTCTTGGAGAGTAGCCTGCAAATCCTGAGTAGTCGGCCCCCAATACCTGAGAAACTCTTCAACAGGTTTTGTAGAAGATCGGATACTTTTCGGATCACATGAGTGTGCAAGCCACTTCCTTTGATTTGATTCCAAAGAAGATACAAAAAATTTCATTAGTACATCTTCATGCAATACATTTATAATTGAAACATGCCTCATATAATTTACAACATGGGTCACTGCTAGAGTTGGGTCACCATTGAATTTGGGGCAACTTGCCCTCCACTCCGTAGAGCAATAATTTGGATATCCAGGGATATTTTGAACATCAATAGAAGGGTATACCTTATGGAACGCCCATGGTAAATCCTGTAATGCCTTGGTTCCATTATCTGGGATGTCGCTTCAATGGAGTCGCCAAATGAACTTAGTGTTCATCGAAAACTGAGAGGGTATCTTCACTCAATGGAGTCGCCATGCAAGCCAGGGATGAAGGCTTTGGGATCAAAGCTTGCCAAAGTGTCGTTAGGGGACGAAAGATAATTCAAAGTCCTCCCCGACAACAACGCCAAAATGTTATCGCACAGATTGTAGGTTGGGCAAAGCCCGACCCAATCCGCAAGAGTGAGACAACTATGGGAGTAACTAACCATTGTTACCTCTTTGCCCAACCCAATCCGCAAGAGTGAGACAACTATGGGAGTAACTACCCACTGATACCTTGGATAGATACTCCCCTCGCTTTATTGATGATAAGTCACCACAAGGGGGGAATCCCAATGACCCTAGGGGGATTGAAATGAAAAATGGTAGGATGACCAATGGATCCCCCATAGGTCTAGGTTGGGGATGAATGAAGGCTTGAGGAAGAGTCTCGTGGAAGGGTAAATGATTGCCAATGGTTGTGTACCTGCAAAACAATGTTAGCCCACCAAGGCAAGACGATATATGGCAATGTAAGCCTCAAAACCTAAGGGAAATCAGCAAGATAAGCTTGTTGTCCCAAAACTGCAGCATATATCATATTTATATCAGCAACAAGTAAATTACAATAGCTGCACATCTAACCATCAAATTCATCAAATGATTATTGGATAATTAAGCCCAAAACATGTAAATAATATTCCAATACTTAAACTCAAATTTTGATGGCAAAATAGGGCGGCAAAATAGGGCAGCAAAATAGTGTTATCAGCAATGTATTAAGGCAGCCTTATGGTTGTAGCAAACAATTGCTACAGTAGAGAGATCAAACCACAAAAATTCACAAGTAAACTGTCAAAATGATAGCCAACGATTAGTAGAACAATAATCTAGGTTCACACGTAAATTTCTACGGTAGTTTAGAGAGTAGAGAATGAAAGAATGAGGGTTTTACTGCAGCCCTAATGGCTGTAGCATTAAATTTATTACAGCAATAAATTCCTTGGCTAAAAGAGGACGCCCTTAGGGCATAAGCAAGCTTATAACACTAAGAAAACATTCCAACTTGAACAAATTATCTCGCAATTTCACATATACCAATGCAATGATTTTATTTCTCCTATGCAAATTAAGATTAGTGCCTTGTCAATGGGTTATGGAGTCTTCTTGTGTAAAGTTAGGTCTACTACTTCTCTAGGGGTGTAAGCCCTTTTACTCCCTAGAGCAAGTAAACCTATCAAGGTACTCCCTAGAGCAAGTAAACCTAACAAGGTAAATCTAGGAGGGAGTAAGCCCTTTTACTCTTAGCAACCTTTTGCAATAGCTTATCCAATCAACAATAATCATAGACTTGGTGGAGGGTGTATGCCCTTATACTCCTCCAAGGGTCTAGACAAGAATAATCATGAAACAAGAAAGAAACACTAACAATATGCAGAAATTCCTTACCAATTTTAAGAGATATGCAAGATAAACCCTTATCTAGTAAGAGACAAGTATATTCCATCACCACAGCAAGAGACAAGCATCCAAAAGATAGCGAACAACTTTAGCTCCAAAGACAAGCGTTAAGCATCCAAAAATTTGCACAAGAGAGAGAGGTGTGATTTGCCCAAGAGAGGCGAAAATTTCAGCCAAGTCTCTCACTCAAGAGAGAGTGAGTTATGATCAAATGAAATGTCACAAGGCCTTTATTTATACAAGACCTTCTAAAATTAGTTTGACCACTTAACTTTAGGGTAAAACACAATTAGGGAGGCCAACCTCTTCTAATTGCCCCTTTACAAAATCAAATTTTAATTTTACATAAGAAATAACCCCAAAAGATGACATTGTGCCCTAGAAGGGTGACGTTTTGGCACTTTGAGCAAGACGTTGGGTTGGATGAAGAAGTCGTTGGGCCTCCAAAGGCCATAACTCCATGGTGCAAGGGCCTTCCTTCATCCGATCATGCCAACTCATCATCAATCATCACCACCATCACCAAAACCCTAGCCCCCAATGTGACGTCAAGCCCTAGAAAGTGATGTTTTAGGCTTCCAAGGCCAAACATTAGGCAAGTAGGGGGCTACTCTCTTCCATCAAGGTGTGCTCTCATGCCTCCAAAGGCAAAAATATATGACTTAGGTGTCCATGAAGCAAGGGTGCATCATCCAACATGTGGGCTTCATGCCCCAAGTGAAGGTCCAAGTGACCTTATGCCTCCACGAAAAGCTCTCCACCTATCAAGGCCCTGCAAAGTCAAGAAAATTCGCCCTCCGAGGGCTCACAAGTCACAAGCATCATGTCAAGTAATCCATACATAATAAAAGAACCACCCGAACATGCGCATCAAGGCCCCCCTCTCAAAATAAAAAAATTCTCAAAGACCTTATGCAGCTTGCCAAATTTAGGTATGGAAGGGTTGTTATGGTGACCTATTGGGTGAATCATTCCCCAAGTTAAGGAGTATTTCCCAGGTGGACCCTCTTTAAGTCATGTGAAGAGTGTGAGGCAAATGGGGGTAATACTTTTGGGCATGGGGTTTCTTGACATATAAGGGCTCATATTGTCTCATTTATGGGTGCCTTTGTAGAGGGTGTGTTGCCTTTCGTCCGCGATGCATGATTTTTCCAAGCCCTTTTGCCATTTAATTTATTAGAGTGTTCCCAAGTTGAAGCTAAAGTGGGACTTCTACCTAAGCATGAAAAACATTGCACACCTTAACTCTACCTTGGTCACACTATGCTTCCCCAAGTTGAAGACGATGTGTGGGACTTCTACCTAAGCATGAAAAACATTGCCCACACAAGCTCTACCTTGGTTGGCATGTTTAATTAGTTATTTATTTTACGGGTCCCATCAAATTTTTGTGAAAGACGTTTCATTGTCCTTGGGATCCCTGGGCGAGCATATGGAAGGTTTATGATTGGCTTTTAGCTTTTTCCAGCTACAAGCCTCTAGGCCATCAGCCCCTTCCTCCCATGAAATGAGGTACAAGTCCTTGGGTCAATGTTGCCCGAAAACCCAAAAGATGAGAAAACGAAGGGAAAGAAACATGGAAAGTGGCAAGTGGGTGCAAGAACGGTACGATGACTCATCAAGGAGACCCCCAGTAGCAACCCTTTCCCCGAGGGTGACCACTTACTAGGACATAATGTCAACCACCAAGGTGAAATAAGGCAAAGAGCATAATTTCCAAGCAAACGTTTTCAAAGTCAAGGAAGAACCCTTTGCAACATATTCAAATGCTTCATTTATTAAAATGACACTTACTACAACACCGGACTCGTTACTTCGTGGAGCAAGACCTGTTGTCCTCTGTGAACCAAAATGGTGTGGTGAATGGCACAGCCATCGATATCATGGTGATGAGTGGTGTGATGTGGGGCTCTGCCTGCTGGTCTGTCTCTCGGTACTCTATGTCTGCAACCTAAGGGCCTCAAGACATCATCTCCTTAGGTATCACTAGAAAAGGGGGCTAACATATCCATAAACCATTCACCAAGCATAATTGAGATGAAGTAAAAGTCTTGAAAAGACATCAAATTGATGAGAGGGAAAAAAGAATAAGACAAGGATTTAAAAGAAGTGCTAAGCAAGCATTTTTTTAATTCATTAAACATCCAATGACCACTCTCCAAGCAAGAGATGCCCCCACACTAGAGCGTACAGCTCCTACAACCCCATACAGCCCTGTATAACCTCCCAATTGGTGAGAAAACCAATTGGCCGACACAATATTTACAACATTGCATTGTATATAATCGATACTCCATACTTTATATATACAGAAACATTATACACACACATACGATATCCAGAGGTACCATATCCAAAAGTTTCTAAAATTCTGCCATCTGTATCTGATCTGTATATGTACCTCTACCCACATCCACATACTGGTAACTTAGAATAGAGCTAATTGACCCCTATGGTACCGCAACCTGAACTACTCAAAATCATTTAAGAAGACCTCTGAACCATAGATTTTGAGCCAAATTATTAGTACAGGATCTATATTTAGATTCCAAACGATTGGCTAGGCCACTTCCCAGTCTGTAATGTTGACGTAGATCTAGTAATAATAAAAATCTGACTAATATAATAAGAAGTTAATAAAATATACCTTAAAGAACATTCCATAGACATGGGTCATAGGAGAATAAATTATGTTATTTGTATTTTCTTAAGTTTATAACAGCCTGTAAAAAATGGTCATTTGAGAACTAAACTACCTAGTTACTTTTATAAAATAAAAATAAAAATAGTAATAAGCTCTAGAGTCTATTCCTGATCTAAGGGCAAGAGGATGTGTAGGAAATCGACATGCCTGTAGTTTGCATATAAATTTATTTAGGGTGGAGTGGATATTAAGCAAAAAAAATGACCGTATGGAGGCTCTAACCCAATTGACAAGCACTCACTATTTGGTCTTTCAGTGGTTCATAATTGATAGCAACCAGAAGGACCTCTTAGATAGCTTGATGCTGCTGCATCCTTCTGGCTGCCAAGGGACTTCATATCTCTCTCCTTGCTCAGTGTTTGGTCCCTTGCCATTCTTTCCTGACAGCAGCCAAAAGGACCTGTTAAGTAGCTTGATGCTGCATCCTTCAAGCTACTAAGGGACTTCCAATTTGCAATCATGCCAATAATTAGCAATCAGAAATTTTATGTGCTCTGCTGTATTAAAATCTTTGTAACACTGATTCTGAAAATAGGACTAGGATGAAGACTAAAATGCAAAATATTCCACACAAAAACAACCATGAATTGAACATCAAGTTTATGATGATGAACAACAATCTAAATAGAAGTATACACCCACTGGATCATTCATCAGTGTAAAATCTTAATTCATGGAAAAAAAACTGCCTTGTATCTCAATTAACAATAAAAATATCACTACTGAAATATTATGCATATACTTAGCAATTAGATTCACAACCTGTGGACAGTATTTTGCTGGTGCAGATATTCAAGGCCCTGTAATATCTGTCGCGTGTATATTCGGATCAAGTTCTCTTCAAATCGTTTGTATTTATTCAGTACAGATCGCAATGAGTCCTTCCCAAGCTCAAGAAAAATACACAAATGACCATCCTTCTGCAACACAGCAGTACTATTATTTTCTCACATTTCTTGCAAGGATGTGTAAGATGGTCACAAGGTACCTACAGCAATGAATTGGAACAATAAAGCAAGGGATTTACTTACAACGGAGCTACCCAGGTAACGCACAATGTTTGGATGATTCAATCTCCTGAGAACATCTACCTCCTAAAACAGAATATTGTGAAAGACCACAAACATGCTTATTTAATCAAAGGTGTCACAAAAAATTTTACTGCAGCTCTTTCCAATTCTCTCTTTGAAATTGAGACAACCACCAGCCATATAGTACATTATGTATCCAATAAAATATATCAAGTAAATTAATTGAGATTGTCCTGCAATCTACCTGCTGTATCTCAGGCCCAGTAGTCTCTTCATCACTGACCTTTACAGCAAAAAAGCTGCCATCATCCCTGGAGTATCATAAGAAAGAATGGAACCACGTTAAGCTCAAGCTCAATGGGGTAGCAGTGGATGTTCCCCACTGCTAGGTATGGCACCTTGGGCTTCAGAAACTATATTTTGTGTGTGTGCGCAAGTGAATTGACACTGAGGGAATTTAAATCCATTGCCACTGTTGGAATCCAGTAATCACCACAACAGACCCTGTATATCATCAAAATAGCCTAAGACATTCAACCAGTACGAAGTATCTTTTGAATTATAGTTTGTATAGAGGTACAGTGACTCACGTATTTAATCCTTCATAGACAGTTCCGAAAGAACCCTTCCCTAAAACTTTGCCCAAGGTCCAGTTTCTTGGACATTTTGGTGAAGAAACAGGAAATAAATGAGAACCCGGTGATGTGTTGGTAGAGCTCGGGGATTGAGAATAGGTGTACGTTTTCCATGGATTAATTCGCTGAGATCTTTGATTTATCTCAAGCTCCTTATCTAAGATATTTGCCATAGGTGGCAAGGGCAATTTTTGTGGCACCAAGTAATCAAATCTAGCTCTATCTGATTTCGAAGGTGATGCTGGAGGTGTTGGAAGAGGGACTGCTTGATGATGATTTGCTCTGTGTGGGCTTAACTGAGGGCTGTCGTGGGTGTTTCTACGATCGTAGGAGCCTGGGCCAGAGCCATTGCTACAGTCCAATGAGGAAACAGAGTTGTTCCTTGGAGCACTTCTAGTGTTTTTCAATTCTGCAAACTCGCTAAAAGCAGACTCTTCCTGCCTTGCCCATCCATACTGACTATTAATAAAACCATCTGAAGAACACCGTGGCTTATCCATTTCAAACTCTGGATAGCTTTCATGAGCTGTGACATGCCCAGTTGGAGCATGGCCATGTAAATAAACCTCACAAGTGGCAGGAGTGGAAGATGTTCTCAAAGCCAAGGCTTCAGAGCTTAAACATCCATTCTTGCCAGATGGCCATGTAGAATCTTCCTCTTCTGAGTAGTGAGAAAATCGAAACGACTCGACACTCGAAGTCGACGGCATCGGCCTCTGCATAAGAGCTATAATCTGCATCTGTTCGTCCGAATTCTCTGCCCCTAATGTTTGAATAACCTTTGCACTCCCGACCAGTCCCATTCTGGCCGGCGAGGCATGCCCCGGCGAAAGAGCATAAATCTTTGCAGGATTCCCCATCGGAAGCGGTGAGCTCTTCGCTGACTGCCTTCGACCCCGATAGCCCAAGTGATGACATTCATTATCGGCATGCTCCCCGTTATGTAAAGCCCTAGGGGAGATAAGAACATGGCTTCCATTTTGGGCCAAATACAAAGACTTAGACGACGATGGCTCTTTCGAAGACTTTGCCTCTCTTTTGCCGAGATGCAAGTAAGTTTTCAGAAAGCTCATCTCAGATCAGCTTAGAGTTACAAAACCCTAATCTAATCTAAAGTCGGCCTAAACAAATCCTTAAACTCCCTCCTTCAAAACCCCAAATTAAAAGTTACCCACTGAATCTAATCTTCCATAAGCACAGTCCAATTTTGCTGACTCCGAATCACCTGTACAAAACAATTGTACACATCAAAAACTAGTTGTTAAATCCATTGAATAACCCTAGTTTCTGAATTCCCCGCCCAAAAGAAAAAAATGAAAAATTCACGGATCCAGGAAGAAAAATGCGCTGTAAAAGGTATGCAACTTTCATGACACTTTCTATCCCATTTGCTTGATGTGGAATGCACGACTTGAGCAGCAATTGAAGTTCAATATTTTAAAAAATTCCACAGGCAATCTAAGAAAAGCAAAAATAACAGGAAGAGAAGATTCATACCAGAGATGTTAGCGCCCCCAAATTGAAATTTCTACCATGATCCACCTTCCATAACGTGGCAAAATATAACGTGATCCAACGAAGCCTGAAATTTTAGAAAATTCTAGCTTTTGAGGAGAATACTAGTACGAAACTATATTGCGAATTTAACCCTGACATTTTAAAAAATTCGAGCTTTTGAGAAAAATAATAGGACGAAACGAGACTGAGAATTGCTATTTCCTGCCAATTTCCTGAACTCACTCTCGTCCTCATCCTCCTTGCGTGGTATTAACGTTATTTGTTTGAACTTCCATTCACTGAACATCACGCGTAAGAGAAAATATTGACTCTCACATAATACTGTTCTGACATACGCTTACCTTATCAAAGTCAATCGGTCCAGTCAGCCTGTGAAGGGTCGTTGAAATTCTCTTGCGGTTTGTATTTGTCAAAACCAAAATAAATTATATAATAATGTGATACTGTGTCGGTTGGGCTGTGACTTGGCGAATTTATGTTTACAATTGTGGAGAGTTTCGGAATGCGTAGGTGATATTCTGAATGGTTTAGAGAAAGTACATGATTTAGAATCAAGTCAACTATCATTCAAGGAGACCAAATTTAGTTGATGACTAAATTTTAGTAGAAAAAGTTTATAATATTAAGAGATATTGTTTAGTTCCCATCCGGCTAGTAATCTTGTCATTCCCACCTATGACCTAAGCTATTTATGCACCTCGTGGCTTGAGTGCACACCACTCAATCAGTGAGGACTGAGGTGGCAAATGGAGATGGCATGTCCCACATGCATATTAATGGAAGTTGGTCTCATTTAGGGGATATTATCTCAACTTTCCATCACATTTCAAGTGCAACTAAACTAGAGCAAAGGACTGAAGTCACACCCAACGGAGGTTCCATGGAGGTTCAATCAATCTTTCATCCGGACGGAGGTACCTGCAATCACATTCAGTGGAGAGGGAAGGGAAGTAATTGTGTTTTTGGGATCTTGCTCTCGCACGATGCGCCCATGGGGAGCGGGTACGAGCCCAAAGGCCGAGCAGAAGCCAACATCCATGAGGACCTTCAGGGGATAAAGAAGCCAAGGCAAGGGAAAACTCTAGGCAAACAAATTTGATCATCCTCTGGGTCTACTCCAGATTCACCGCGCCGACTCCTTGGTGTCTCCGAGTGAGCAGCAATTTCAGTATTGGTTTGGATATCATGGCTAGAGGTGGCCCTGGCAGAAGGGGTTGTCACAATGGGCAGAGACTTCTAATACCTTGAACCCAACAAGAAGCCATGGTCACTGCAGATAATTTTCAAGCTCTCACACCTCTTGAAATTCAAGCTGAATTAGTGGAACCTCACACTCCAAAGAAACCAAGTATCATCAGACTATGGATTTCTACTTACATGTCAAAACCTTGCTGGGGAAAGTCATCACTGAGAGTAGCACTACTTACAGTGAAATTCTCCTTTAGCTGGAGTATATGTAGCTTCAGATTCACGTTGTCAACCAAAAAATCTCCCTTCTTGTTGAGCGTACGATGGGCATGGACCTCAACGAGCCTAGAGAAGATCAATGCTAGATTCTCGAGGTAATTGTGCCTTCTCCTCTTGTCTAACTCTGATGATTTCTCTTTCAACTTTAGTTTTTGGTTTTCATATAATTCTAGCTGGGTTAGACTAGTAAGTTTATTTCATTCACACATGGCAGAAATGGCCTTGTAGCTGTAATTTTGTAATTAAGCATTGGTTATATCATAGGGGAACTGAGAATTCAACTCAAGGACAATGGCTATATTGCAGTTGCCCTGGTTTCCCATGTGGTGGGCTAGTTGCATGACAGATGTAAATTATTTTTGTTGTTAACAGAATTTTGATAAAAAAAAAATCGATAACTTACAAAGAAAAAGGAAATATTGTTTAGTTTTTATGGACATGATTTCAAGATTTTGAAGTTTAGTGATATCATTGTGTGTAAACAAGGGCTGCATGGCAGCTTAGTCCCTGTCAAGTAGATTTGGAAATGGAGATGATAGTTGACACCCTATAGTTATCGATGATGATGATCACTGTGAAACATGAACAAAATGTTAACTAGGGGCTAGTTTCATAGTCTTAAAAGAAATCAATTTGTAAAGATTTTAAATGAAAAAAATTAACACTGATAACTATATCGTCAGAAAGATTGGAATTCAAAGAATTTGACCTAGACTCACAAGGAATGGAGGAAGACGTGTTTCTCCATGACACTTAGTTTATAGATTTGTCATATGTCGTATTGGCCAGGATCTTTGACCACATTTTTACTTTAATGTGGATGTTGTATAGTTTTGGGATTAACCTAAATTTCATCGAGGGGATATTAATGGAAGTTGGTTTCATCGAGGGGATATTATCTCAGCTTTCCATCATATTTCAAGTGCAATTAAACTAGAGCAAAGGACTGAAGTCACACCCAATGGAGCTTCCATGGAGGTTCAATCAACCTTTCATCCAGACGGAGGTACCTGCAATCACATTCAGTGGAGAGGGAAGGGAAGTAATTGTGTTTTTGGGATCTTGCTCTCGCACGATGCGTCCATGGGGAGCGGGTACGAGCCCAAAGGCCGAGCAGAAGCCAACATCCATGAGGACCTTCAGGGGATAAAGAAGCCAAGGCAAGGGAAAACTCTAGGCAAACAAATTTGATCATCCTCTGGGTCTGCTCCAGATTCACCGCACCGACTCCTTGGTGTCTCCGAGTGAGCAGCAATTTCAGTATTGGTTTGGATATCATGGCTAGAGGTGGCCCTAGCAGAAGGGGTTGTCACAGTGGGCAGAGACTTCTAATACCTTGAACCCAACAAGAAGCCATGGTCACTGCAAAGAATTTTCAAGCTCTCACACCTCCTGAAATTCAAGCTGAATTAGTGGAACCTCACACTCCAAAGAAACCAAGTATCATCGGACTATGGATTTCTACTGACATGTCAAAACCTTGCTAGGGAAAGTCATCACTGAGAGTAGCACTACTTACAGTGAAATTCTCCTTTAGTTGGAGTATCTGTAGCTTCAGATTCACGTTGTCAACCAAAAAATCTCCCTTCTTGTTGAGCGTACAATGGACCTGGACCTCAATGAGCCTAGAGAAGATCAATGCCAGATTCTCAAGGCAAGTGTGCCTTCTCCTCTTGTCTAACTCTGATGATTTCTCTTTCAACTTTAGTTTTTGGTTTTCATATAATTCTAGCTAGGTTAGACCAGCGAGTTTATTTCATTCACACATGGCAGAAGTGGCCTTGTCGCTGTAATTTTGTAATTAAGCATTGGTTGTATCATAGGGGAACTCATAATTCAACTCAAGGACAATGGTTATATTGCAGTTGGCCTGGCTTCCCATGTGGTGGGCTAGTTGCATGACAGATGTAAATTATTTTTGTTGTTAACAAAATTTTGATTAAAAAAAAATCGATAGCTTACAAAGAAAAAGGAAATATTGTTTAGTTTTTATGGACACGATTTCAAGATTTTGAAGTTTAGTGATATCATTGTGTGTAAACAAGGGCTGCATGGCAGCTTAGTCCCTGCCAAGTAGATTTGGAAATGGAGATGATAGTTGACACCCTATAATTATCGATGATGATGATTACTGTGAAACATGAACAAGATGTTAACTAGGGGCTAGTTTCATAGTCTTAAAA